>JAJHZJ010000501.1:602500-871534 GCA_023548195.1 Bettongia penicillata ogilbyi | reverse complement strand
GATCTCTTTGTGATACAGACCTAACAGTGGTGTTGCTGGGTCAAAGATCACACACAGTATTATTATCTTTGGGTATAGTTCCAGTTTCTTCTCTGAAATTGTTAGACTTGTTCACTTTTCCACCAGTAGTTCATTAATGACCTATTTTTCTCATCATTCCCTCCATCATTTGTGATTTCTGACAGGTACGGGGTGGTACCTCAGAGCTGTTCTTATTTGCATTAATCAAATTGATAGTGACTTAGAGAATTTTTATATGACTATAGTTAACTCTGATTTCTGTTTATCTCTTTTAATTAAATCTGTTTTTGCTTTGACTGATATCATAATTACTACCTGTTTTTTTTTCCATTACGCTGAAGCATTATTTTATTATTATTTTATTGATTCTGAATGTGCTTTTCTGTTTCAAGTGTGTTTCTTGTAAATGACATTATTTAATTCTGTTTTGTAATTCATTCTGCTAACAGTTTTTGGTGACCGTATCCTATTTACATTCATATTTCGGATGACTAACTGTATCTCTCTCTCTCGTTTCCTTGTGCTTCTTCCTCTTTCTCTGTTTAGCCTGTCCTTTCTCAAAAGTTTATTTCTCTTTTAACAACTGCTCCTAACAATTTTGTTTCTAAGTCCCTCCATTTCCTCTCCATTTTATCATCCCCAATTCTTTCTCTTATCCCTTACCCTATTATTTCTCTGATGGGTAAGTCAAATTTCTACACACAACTGAGTGTGTGTATTGTGTGTGTATACACATACAGTGAGTTTTTGTACTTCCTTTTCCACTTTGTCAATTCTGCTTTTTAAGAAATTCTTCTCTTCAATGGATTTTTGTGCCTCTTATGATTTGACCAATTTAAAAAACATTATTTTCTTCAGTATTTTTTGTACCTCTATTAACAGGCTCTTAATTTTACTTTTATTATTTTCTTTCATTATTTTAATTTCTTTTCTCAATTTTCCCTCTATTACTCATTTATTTCTTCAACTCTTCCCGGAATTCTTGTTGGATTTGGGTCCAATTTGCACTATTCTTTGAGGTCTTTCTGTTGTTATTTTCAAATTGTTGTCTCCTGAGTTTGTGTCTCAGTTTTCCCTGCCACTATCTTAGCTTTTTTAAACATATTCTTTTGTACTGTTGTTTGCTTACTTTTCTAGCCAATTTTTTAACTTTGAAATTTATGCTATAGTTGGGCTCTGCTCACCTGGGTTTAAAGAGGCACTGTCCCAAGCTTCAGGATTTTTCATAATTCTGTTTTCATAGTGAGTTTCTTAGGAGTCTGCAAATTATCTTTTCTAAGGTGATGTGGTTAGGAGTTGTTAATGTTCTCCTGGTCTGCACTATTGTCTTCACCCAGGAAGGGTGCCTGGTGCCCTGTAGACATATATGTTACTCTTCCTCTTTGTGACTAGGATCATTGTTCTCTTGTGACTGACTACTGCCACTTCTCTCTACCCTGGAACTGTGTGTGACCAACAGAGTTGCCAATCAGCACCAACTGTACCCAGCACCAGCAAAGGGTGCACTGTTATCTCTTTCTGAGCAGTTATCCCACCTCCTCAGTGTCCCTGGGCTGAGAGATTTTGAATGGCTCCTGTTGACATGTGTGTGTGTGGGTTCCAGACAGGCCTCTTCTTTCTTGCCATAAACTTCTCTTGCTGACCTTTTAACTTTTTTTAGGTGAGAAAAATGTGTTACCCAAACTTCTGTTGACTCTTCTACTTCAAAATTTGATTTGAACCATTTTTGTCAATATTTTTTGGAGGAAAATATTGAGATAGTTCAACTGGGCAACTACTACTAATCTGCCATCTTGAATCTGTCCCATCTTAGTCCACTGAGATATCTTGCTAAACTTTCCTTAAATAAACTTAGTCTCCAGTGCTTTTCTCTTTGCTAAGTGATGATAATGCTAATACTGACCAATTATCCTTTTTTTTTGGAAAGATTGTTCAGATGTGGTTATGCTCTATTCCAATTTTATTATTTGGCAACCAATCTTCCTCTGGTGGGCAAGAAAATACAACATTTGCTGATTAAGGTGTTTGGGGGCTGTTTTGTTCTAAGTGCTCTTCAATTGATTTGTGTTAGATAAAGTTCTGAGTAAAAGTATCATAATAACTGCCACTGTTCTTTCTATTACCTATTTGCAATAGCTCATAGTCGGTTTATATATATATATATATATATATATATATATATTTCTAATTTTTTACTCTTTTTTTCTGTCAGAACTTAGCTTTAAGTCAGTAGTCTGTGCAAATTACTGAAGGGAAACTCCCACAATATCCCATAATGAAAAGTCTTATTAACTACATAATTATTTTTTAAATGATGCTATCCTTGAAGAGAGAACATGTCAACTTTGGCAAACAATGTGAATGATGTACCACATCTTCACAATTTCACAAATAATTGATACTCATAGAAAATATAGGGTTCCACTCTGCCTACTATTTATTGATTAGGGGAAATAGTGGAAATCGTAACGTATAGACGGTATTAAAACAAGGTGCTATTCATATATTGAAATCATTCAAAATTCCTTGAAAAATAATACCAGGCATAATGTTATTGGGTGACCCTCTAATTGTAAAAATTAGGAAAGGAATTAAACAAGGAGACATATATTTACCAAAATTCTGTGTCACTTATGTAGAAAAATTGGTGTAGATTCCCAATTGATTGTGAAATTCTGTAAATATTCATTTATGTCTATGAAACCATTCTAATTACATACAACTCAAGAACATTGTTGAACCTCTCAAAAAAGATATGTAATCCTTAAAAAAAAACTTTACCTGACAAGTCAGACAGGAAAAAAATACATTGGCACAAAATGCTGAAATTTAAGGAATATGATATTATTACGAGAGAAGTACTTGGCATTCTTGTACTCATATCTGAGGATACCTACCCTACCCTGTAGCTATATGAGATTTTTCATGCTGAATTTATGAGGAAGATGGTGGTGGGACAACATAAATCACAAAGTTTCATTTGGGAAGCTGTAACAAGATTAAATATGGTCTGTGTAAACTGGGAGCAGGAAGCAGTGTGCCACTAATTATGCAACACTTGGGTACTAGCTACTCAACAGACTTCAACTTTCACTGATGTAGTATCTTTTCCCTCTGTTGTTTCAGTTTGGGACTACTCTTAACTATCTCTAGTCCTAGATCCCAGAAGTCACCTATTTCCATCCCCATAGAATAAACATTCTTTCTTAGCCATTAGGATTTGATTGGCCAACAAGGAAAGCACTTCACCTTGAAGTCTTTAACTTCCTTCAGGCTATGATCAACATTTATGAGTCTGGTTCAGAGAAGTACATCAGGAAGAAAGAAATAGAAGCCTATCCTTTGTTCTAGGCTTAGAGAGCATCTTAGTATCTCTTATTCATTCGTGATCCCCAGTATGATTTTCTAACTCTTGCTTCTATTTTATTAATATACTTTAATCTGACTCTTCCCAACCTGACTGTCCTGGTACAGACCTCTTACCTACCCAGGCTGCATAACCAAACATTTCTCTTCTGCTTTCCCTAGATGTGACAAAAAGAACCTAAAGCAAATCAGAGATGAGAGAAAACAACAAATAAATAGATAAAGAAGTTTAGCAGTTCAGATTAACTGATGATGGGTAAAAAATACTTCAAAGAAACCCTAGTTGGATTTACGTTTGTTGTTTCTTTTAAAATCTGCTCCTTTGTGAAAATAAAGTTGACTAATTGCATAATCTTTGAGTTGGAAAGGATCTCAGAAATCATTTAATCTAACCTATCATTTAGCAAGAATCCCCTCTAGAGCATAATACTTCTAGAGAGAAGGAACCCACTACTCACTCGGAGACAAACAAAGTCCATTTTGGGGCATAATTGTTAGGACGTTATTTAATAAACCAGGACGCAGGGGATGATGCAAAATTAACATTGAAAAGGTTAAAAGTCTATTAAAATAGATGTAAAATGTCTTATGCCATAGCCAAAACAGTTAGAAGTAGAAGAAAAAATTCGTTAAAAGCAAACAGAAGCCCTAAAGATATCACTGTGGGCCAGGGAATTAAAAAGAAACATAACAAAACATAGATGCAGCTATTTATTCATAGATTGGAGAAGACTTTTCATGTCAACTAGATCAACCTTCTTATTTTCCACATTAAGGAACTGAGTCCCACAAAGGTCATGTACTGGGGCAGTTTGTTGCAAATAGTATCCATTTTTAAAAATGCTCACTGATTTGAATAGCCCAAGGTCACACAAATAATCTTGAGAACCCATGAGAACTTAATCTAGATTTTCTATTGCCTGGATGTAGTTTTTGTTTTTCCTTTTAAGCTAAACCATGAATGTGGAGAATTCCAAAATAGCTATAAATTTTTAAATGGTCCTAGCATTAGCCCTTAAGCCAGGGCAGTAATTTAAAGCAGTTAAAGATTTCTTTGAACCAGGACTAATTTAATCCCTGTTGGAGATAAAGTTACTAACATAAAGCTACTTTAATATTCTGATTCTCATTTATGGATTTGTCAGCAAAAGGAAAAATAAAATAAATAGAAATCTGAAAATAGATACAGGCTGACATCTTAGGTACTTCAAGAAGTTAGACCTCTTGTATTAAATTGTCCTGTCATGTGGCTTTGGCATATTCCAGAGATACTGGCAACCCAGAATCACAGTTCTGATTTGGTGTAGTTAATAATCTTGAATGTTATAAGGTCATCTTTGAAACATATTAACTGTACTACACTATTAAATTTCTGTAGATGAAATGTGTGTTATTATGAATGAAGAATATGGGTCTGTAAGTATTTGAGGGGTAATTTCCTTCCTTTCTGTTTGATTTATACGTATGCATAGGAATAACTTAATTCACAAGAGATGTGCAAGTAATTTATTTTCGACCACTGAACTAAAACTGGACAATAATTTAACTGACTTTTAATGTGAGGCTGTAGCCAAGGCATAAATGGCATTGAATGATACTGAAGCCTTGTCATTTTCTGGTTTATCTTTGGCTTGGGGCACTTAGACATTTTCTTTGCAGTGCCAAATGACTTTGCTTTCTGCACACACATAGAAAACAGATTTCCCCTGGCCAGATATTAAATAGAGACCAAATGAACAATACTCAGTGTTGACTGTTTTTTCCTTAAATTGTACGGCTACATGGCTACAACCAAAAAGGAAGAAGAAATCTATTATGACATTATCAGGTGCCCAGCACAACTAAATACTCAGAACTCCTGTTGGCTCAGTCAACTAATCAACATATTTCATTCTACACAGACTTCAATTTTCTACTCTTTGAAGCTCAGAAACAAAAGGTTAAAACTGTATTGTGCAGGATCTTTCTCAATATATTGAAAATGTGCCTTTTCATTGGAGTGATATTGCTATACTGTGTGAATGATGACAGGATACCAATGTCTTTTTTCATAGAAAATTAAATCTTTACAAAATCTTCTTGAAACCACTGAAAAATAGCTAGCAAAACCAAATGGGAAATTCATAGCAAGATAAACATTTCTAGGAGTAGGAAATAATTATCATCCTAAATCTGCTTCTTAATTACTTATAAGGAAATGGTAAACAGTACTGAGTACATCTGCATATGTGTCTTATTTGCATATAATTTATCATTTCCAATTAAAATGGATGTTTAATGAACTCATTTCAGATTTATATGGAATACATAATCCAGCATTGAAAACAAATAAGGGAATCACCGATAACTCCTATTTTTTATCAAATTGGTTTCTAATTAGCAAGCTCCAGGGATCAACCTTCTCCATCTTCTTGATTTCTTTTATTCCTCAAAATGGCATAATAGAGCAAGAAATTTTTCTGTTTTTTCCCTTAAATCCACAACAGATAAGAACAAGATATAATATATTTTGAAACAATAATAATGCATACTGGCAATCCTCTATTCTGTACAGATGATTTTAAAAAATGAAGTTATAGCAAAAGTCATTTAACTTACATCCAAGGAAAGACTTCTTGGTATTTAGGGTTATGAAATTCTGAAGAGGAAAAGATGAAAGCTACTATTTAGATGATTTACTGTTCACTAGTCAAAAGTTAAGAAAATATATGGTTTGGTGGTAAAAAGTTGACTGTCTAAATAATGATAATTGTTTCAGAATCTTAGATTTAAAGGAGATCAAACAGTCCATCAAGACTTACTCAGCCCTGGCCCAGAATTGTTTGCATAATATACCCAAATTGAGGTAATTTTGTCTGTTTGAAGATTTAAATTTTGGAGTCATCATTAACTCCCAGGACAATCCATTCTGATATAACTTAATTGTTAGGAAGTTTGTCCTTATATAAACCCTAAGTATGATTCTATTTATCTTCTCCTATCATGTTCCATTCTATCCCCAATATCCATTCAGTTGCGAGGCTTGTGGGCCCCTCAACAAGGGCAGAAACAAAATAAAATATATCTAGGAAATATTTAGCAAAATATATGTACATTAAATTTCACCTAATATTTATACGTGATTTTCTAAGTCAATATATACCCCAGGGATCCTTATGTATAGTTTAATGTTCCCCATCTCTACTACTGCTCTATAGAATCTCTTATATTTAACTTTTCCCTCATTCTAAAGCAACTCATAGCAACTTCCTGGCAAAGTGAATAGAATGGTATGTCTGGAATTAGAAAAATACGAGTTCAAGTCCTGCCTCAGGACATTGCATGTCTGTGGATCATCTGATGTCTGTGCTTTCATACATACCTTCCTCTATGACTGTAAATTGTTCCCTCCTCACCTCCACCTCTTAGAAGCCCTAAGTTCTTTCAGAACTAAGCTCAAGCATCATCTTTTGCATGGCATCTTTCCTGATCTTCCAAATTTCTAGTGCCCTCCTTTGCCCAAATCATCTTGCATTTATTTTGTATGTATTGTGTAAATAATTATGTAGCATTTCCTGTGAGTCTACTTCCCCAACCCTTATCATATTAACAAACTAGGTCCTCTGAGGGTGGTAATATTTACTCTTTCACAGTCCTAAGTGTAACCCTGAGAGTCCTACATTTTTATTGCTATCTTCCCTAAGCTCCTACTATGTTTCCCATTAATTATTAACTTGTAGCCTTGATTAGCTTTTAAAAAAGGGACTTTACCAAGCTGTACTGCCTGATAAGGTCTTGAAAGTACTTTACACATTTCAAAATGTAAATATTATTTATGTGTTATCCTGTTCCATACATTTATTTTTCAGTCTATCTAGTTACATGGCCTATTTAACATCTTTTATAAGGATAGACTGACTCTAATAATTTGTTCCCCTTCACTAATTATGAAGTTATGAAATCAGCATACATCCCTGCAGAGAGATTTTCCACATCTATCTTGCCATTGTAGTGTAGTTAACACTTACAAGTACACTTACAAACATCTCCTCTTCACATTACATTGTAGACTAGCATTCTGATGCCTAGTTCATTTTGGGTAGCACAGTAGAGTTAAACATTTTTGCCTTCATCTTCATGACTTTTTGGGGCAGTCTGAAATAATGGTAGGAGAAACCTGATGGAATGAAATAGGCTATTTTCTCTTTATTTTTGTATTCTTAATGCCTAGCATGATTCCTGGTACATCATAGGCCTTTATTAAATATATATTGAATGAATGAATGAGGACATTGTATCTTGTAATAATAACATTTTCACCTATGCCAAATATTGATTTCCCCTGAAAATCTTAACATAAATAAGCCTATCCTCTTCTAAGGGGATAAGGAACAACAAGTATTTATTAAGTGCTCATTATGTATCGGGCCTTTTGCTAAGCCCTTATGAAAGTTATCTTATTTGATCATCATAAGAACCCTGAGAGAGTGGTGTTTTTATTATGCCCATCTTACAGTTGAGGTAGATTGAAGTCAAGTGAACTTGCCCATAGGCTCACAAATATATGGATTAGAACTCAGGTCTTCCTTACTCCAGCCCTAGCACTCTGTCTCCTCTGAGTTGGCTATGAGATTTTGTGATCAATTGATAACTAATAAACACTCTTAATTTTGAGACTAGCTCTTTGTTCACAACACCATGGTGTTTTTACATTATAGCTTTATGTATTTGGTTTTCTGTCCAATAAACTATACTGACTTTCAGAAATGTGATATAGGATATGCCTGATCACCTACATTTATTTGGCCACATGAGCACCAGAGCATCTCAACTTCTCTGAAAAATATTGTTCATACAATGCTTCCAATAGACAAGACTTTGGTTTAGTTGTCTACATAGGGCTCCATCCTAAATCTCTAGAAAGTATTCCGATAGAAGTTTCTATTACCACATAATAGAAAATTTTCCTTAGAAGAATTATGTATAGTGGAAATATTTTTGATTTGATGCTGGATACTGCTGAGCCACCCTTTCAATAATGCTTCTCTAATCTTTCAGGAGTAGGCTTTCAGTCTCCAAACTTTCTTTTCTTTTGATCTTTCAAAGTCCCCCAACTGCCAACACTAATTCCTCCATTTCTAACTAAAGAACAACAAATCTGTGATTCATGTAAAGTGTTAGAATGGAGCTGTTCCAAGGTCTCCAGAGAAATTCCATTTCAGAACTGTCTTTCACTTTGGCATGACCATAGAAAATGTTATAGTACTTGAAAACCCATTCCATTAGGTTTCTCTGTGACCAAACCGTGCTAGATATATTGACTCTTCAGAAAACACAAAGGAATCTCTGTGTTACAAAAACTATGTTGATATTGATCAAGATGAAAGACATTGTCTGAAAATAAGTCACACTAAAAGTGCTACACTTTTTCAACATACTAGTTCATAAACAATAGCTTTGGAGACAGATATTTGAAGGAATTTCTTTCAAAAAAGTTACTCAAGATGAAATAATTAGAAGCAAATTATGTTCATTTCTGATTCTTATCTTTTCATTTAATACCATTTTTAATACCATAGCACTTACTATATGACATATATTGTGCTAAGTGCTTCACATGTAATATCTCATTTTATCCTCACCTTCTTGGGAAAGAGGTGCTATTATTACCGCCAGTTTACAAAAGAAGAAATGGAAGTAAATAGCAATCAAGTGACTTGTCCAGGCTAATTAGTATCAGAGACTATATTTGAACTCAAGTTCTCCAGGTTCTCCTGACTCCAGACCTGGCACTCTATCCACTATACTACCCAGCAGGAAAATGAAAGAATATTTTGTCATCCACTTAATTTGTGTCAGTGTATGTCATAAATTTCTATGGTTTGGGGAAAAGACTCTTTATCTCCAATCCTCACCCCCAAACAATGAGAACTGGGGTTTGACAATTCAGGAAAGACTGCAGAGTAGTTTAGACTCATGTTGAGTTTTCTAGAAGTCATTCATGAATAATCAAACATACACAATGAAGAAAAATCTCTGGGAGAAATATTTTAGGGAATGGGAGGTAGATGGTATAGTGGAAATAAGGATGAACTTGAAGTTAAAGAATGAAGTTTATAATCCAGGTTTTGTTACTATCTGTGTGACCTTGAGTAAGCAACATAACATCATTGGGCATCAAGTTCCCCCTGGGTAGAATGAGAATATGATGGCAGATGGTACTGGTGGAAGTTGCTTAATCTCTTTGGGTTCAATGTCATTTCATTCCTGAAATCTTACAGAGAAAGCAAGAGCCTAAGCATGAAGTAAAATAAACATTTATCATATTTCAAAAATGAATATATGTTTTATATATTTTCTCAAGTAAGAGGGAAACTATAGAAACTGTGGGACAAAGCTTACCATTGATTAGATCACCCTCAAATTCTTTGTTAACCTCAACTTAGTGAAAAGACACATTTTTTGGTTATGGCTGCTTGCCATGGGAGATTACATGTGCTACATTGTTTTGAGTTCTTACTTAATATTAAAAAGGGAAGAGAAGCAGTGGTAGATGACAAAGAACATACCTATGAGTTAGGAAAATGAAGATCTAGTTCCTGTCTCTACCTCATACTGGCAGTGCGTCTTTGGAGCAAATTATTTAACTTCTCAGTACCCATAGACACCTCTCTGAGACTATAATGTGCAGAGAATATATAGATCTATATAGATATACTTAAGTAGAGGAGCTTCAATTTAGGGAAGACCCTACTTCAACAAAATCATAGAAATGTTTTTTTTAGTATTTAGACATTTAACTTATAAAATTGCTATTTGCGCCGATACTTATTTCATTATCCCAACAAATACCTGGTAGCATGCAATATATGAAAATAATTTTGAACTCGGAGACAAGATGTGGATTTATATCTTTCCCAAGAAAATAATTGAGGGAACATGGGGATGTCAGTTAACCTCAAAGGGTCTCAGTTGACTTATCTGAGGAAGCATCATTATAGTAAATAAAATTACTAGAGGTAGTATTACCTTCAGTACCTATCTCATAGGGTTGTTGAGATAACTCAGTGGCACAGCAGATAAAGAGTTAAATGCAGAGTCAGTAGGACCTGAGTTTGAATCATGCTTCAGATACTTGCTATCATTCTTGCCCTGGGTGAATTACTTCATCTCTTTCAGTCTCAGTTTCTCTCTTTGTAAAATTATGGTAATAATACTGTCTTCTACTGTAATTATTAATCAGCTGATATTCTACAAGCATCTCCTACTTTCCTGTTCTCAGGGAAGATAGCTATCTTAATAGAATATTTCACAGATCTGTGTTTTCATTCTGTGTGGCCTCAATACACTGAAATAAAAATGAATTTATAACTTGGTTAAATAGCATCTTAGAGAACTGCCAAAAGAATCCATACCTTGCAACCAATCTGATGGTAAATCTCACCAAGTTTAGCTAGGTTCTTTTCTTACTTGATAACACACAGTTCTTACACTCATAGACAATGGCATTTGGGATTGGCACAATAAGGCATATCTGGTGCTCCACTGACATACTCATGGGAACTCATAGTTCCTTCAATATGACATTGAGGCATAATAGATTTATTTGACTTATAGAAAGCATGCAAGATATTTGATAGAGTATATTCAGGAATAGCAACAACATTGCGGTTACTCTTCTATCTAGTTATTGGTGTCTTGCCCTGCATGCCCCTAGTAAGAATCAAGAAGGTCAAATTGGAGAAAACATCTGTAAACTATGCATGTTCATTGACATTACCTTCTCTAATGTTTTGTTTTCTAGTGAGATATCGTCCTTTGAAAGAAGGAATGGTTGCAGGAATGAGAAAAATAAACTTAAGTTGATAATAAATTCTCTTCTCCATGTGAAACAACCATATAGTGGGAGCAGAAATGGAATGTTAAGTGTACCAGTTGAAAGCATTGATAGGAAGTTAATAGACTTAGAGGAACTTCTGAGGTGGTGCCTTGTAATTAGTACCTTTTCAGATTGGCTCATATGACAGCAAAGGACATTACAAGCATTTGTATGAATGTGGAAAAAAATGGGGCACTAATGTACTGTTAGTGATATTGTAAACTGATCAAATCATTCTGGAGGGGAATTTGGAATCATGCCCAAAGGGCTATAAAACAGTGTTTACTCTGTGATCCATCAACACACTACTAGGTCTGTATCCCAAAGAGATAAAATAAAAAAGAACCAATTTGTACAAAAATATTTGTAGCAACTCTTTTTGTGATGGCAAATAATTGGAAATTGAAGTGATACCCATCAATTGAGAAATGGTTGAAAGAGTTGTGGTATAGGATTGTGATGGAATAATATTTCACTATAAGAAAGGATGAGCAGGATGCTTTCAGAGAAATCTGGGTATATATATATATATATATATATATATATATATATATATATATATATATGTGTGTGTGTGTGTGTGTGTGTGTGTCTGTGTGTGTCTGTGTGTGTCTGTTTGTGTCTGTGTGTGTCTGTGTCTGTGTGTCTGTGTCTGTCTGTGTGTGTGTCTCAGGTGAAATGAACAAAACCAGGACAACATTTTATTTAGTAACAGCCATATTGTAAGATGGTCAACTGAATGACTTAGCTTTATTGTGCAAGATAATTACAAGGAACTTATGAAGAAAAATAATACCTCCAGAGAAAGAAATGATAGAGTCTGAATGCAGATCAAAACATACTTTAAAAATATTTTTATTGTTTATTTGGTTTTTGTTTCCTTTTGAAACATAGGTAACATGGAAATATATTTTTATGATTGCATATATATATATATATATGTCTAATTTCTTGACGTCTCAGTAAGGGGTAAAAGAAGGGAGGAAGAGAATTTGGTACTCAAATTTTTTTTGAAAGTTAAACATGTTTTACATATAATCTCATAAAAATATGTAAAAATTCAGAGGGGGCAGAGCCAAGATGATTGAATAGAAGCATGGACCTGCTCAAGCTCTCACCCCAAAGTCCTAAAAATATCTGTAAAATTGACTCTAAGCAAATTCTAGAGCAGCAAAAGTCATAAAATGACAAAGTGAAACTGATTTCCAGTGTAAGACTACCTGGAAAGCCTACAGGAAGGGTCTATTGTGCCAGGCTCAGAGTGGATGGCAACTCAGCTTGAGCCACACCAGCACAGACCGGACTGTAGCAGGATTCAGGGTTCTGAAACACAGTTAGATACTGTGGTTTCCAGATTTCTCAACCCACAAATACTAATGACAGCTTTAAAGGTCAGTGAAAAAACTATCTCAGCTAGGTGAGAGAGGACCATGATATGACCCCAGCCCCAGGCCTAGCCCCAAGATGGTGGCAGCCACTGCTGCAGCAGTAGTTGCTTATGGAGCTCTGGGGCTACAGACAGTGGGAGAATTGAGCTGCTGATCTGGGTCTTAGTCCTAAGTGTCAGTCCAGGGTTGTTAAGGAACACTGGCATGGTGGAGCTGGTGACAGTTGTGGAGAGGGAATCCTATTCATAGTTCCAGGGCAGAAAAAAGCATCTGTGGTTGCTCACAGGGAAGAGCACAGGCCAGGAGAGTAATAAACACTTCTTTATTATTTATTATTTATTATGATACTTTGGAGGAACTGAGAATTTATAGGATCTCTATAAATTTCTATAAAATCTCTATAAATTTCTATAAAATCTCTATAAATCTCTATTTAGGTATCTCTAAAAATAGCTGCACAAAACTTCTGAAGCTTGGGGTAGTATACCCTCCACTTGGAAAAGGGCTTAAAAGTCAGGTAATTGGTTGGGAAAATTACCCAAAAGAGAAAATACCATAGAAGGTTACTTTCTTGGTTAAAAGTTGTTTTCTTCCATCCCTTTGGATGAGGAAGGTCAAAGTATACAACCAGAGGAAGACAACAAGGTCAAGGCTCCTAAATCCAAAGCCTTCAAAAATAAATGAAATGGTCTCAGGCTAGAAAAGAGCTCAAAAAAGGATTTTGAAAATCAAGTAAGAGAGGTAGAGGAAACATTGGGCAGAGAAATGTATATATGTATGTATACACATAGAGGGCACAGGGTGAGTCAAACATGAAGGGAGAATGTGTAAAAAATAAAATTTATTGTTGAGTGGAATGTGCTAAGAGTAAGAGAAAATGAGAAGTAGAATATAGGAAATCATCTCACATAAAAGAGGCAAGAAGGAGATTTTACAATGGAGGGGAAGATGAAAGGGAATAAGTGAGCCTGATTCTCATGGGATTTGGCTTAAGGAGAGAATAACACACACTGAATTGGGTATGGAAATCTGTTTTATCCTGCAGGAAGATAGGGGGAAGGGTATAGGACAAGAAAGATTAACAGAAAGGAAAGCAAACTGTCGAAAGGGATAATCAGAAGCAAACATTAATTGGGGGAGGACAGGCCAAGGGAGAGAATGGAATAAATAGAGGGCAGGACAGGACAGATGACAGATGGAAATGTGGTTAGTCTTTTGCATCAGTCATGTTTTGCGTGGTAACACAGGTATGACCTATATCACATTGTTTGCTTTCTCAATGAGGGTGGGAGTTTGGGGAGGGAGGAAGGGAAGAAAATAATAAGGAATTCAAAACTTTAAAAATGAAGGTTAAAATTGTTTTTGCATGCAATGGGGAAATAAAATGTACAGGCAATGGAGTATAAGAATCTATTTTGCCCTACAGGAAAATAGAGGAGAGAGGAATGGAAGAAGGGGGTATAATAGATGAGAGGACAGACTTGGGGGAGGTGTGGATTTGGTGCATACTGTCCTGGAATATGGGTGGGGAGAGATGGGGAGAAAATTAGGAATGCAAATTCTTGTGGAAGTGAATGTTGAAAACTAAAAAAAGAAATATATATTTAAAAAATTCACATCAAATGCGCATTTTACTAAAAACCTTGTGTAATATACATATTAAATCCAACCTAAATCTTATCCAACTGTAAAAAAATTTCTGTTTGATTTCAAATAAAAATATTATAACATATTTTATATAAATATTATAAAATAAAGGTGAAGAGGAGTAATATAACACAACCTCAAATTAACCCAGCAACTCAGGAGAAACATGTACCACAGGCATTTATTGTCATTTAAGAAAAAAAAACTCAGCCAAGATGGCAGAGTAGAAAGATTCACATATGCTAGTTCCAGACCCACAGCCCATAAAATACCTGTAAAGAAGAACTCCCAACAAATTCTGGAGCAGTGGAAGCTGCACAACAATGGAGTGGAGAAGATTTCTGTTCTAGAGAGCCCTGAAAAACTGACAACAAAGGTCCATTGTGTACCAGACCTGGAGCAGAGCCCAGCCCTGCCTTGGCCACGTGGCATGGAGAGGAGCAGATTGGAGCAGGCTTCAGGGATGGAATCTCCAGCAGCCTCGCAGGTCCATCCACCCACAGATGTCAAAGGTTAGTGAGAGAGCCTGTTTGGCTGGCCAAGGGGGGGGGGAGCATAACTCAGGCCCCCTCAGGAGGAAGCAGCAGAGGCAGCAGTGGACAAAAGCACACACATACACACATGCACGCACACACAGAGACAGAGAGCACAGAGTGAATCGAATAGGATGGGATCATATCTTAAAAAAATGAAGGTAAATGGTGAAAGAGAAATGTATTGGGAGGAGATAGGGAGAAATGAAATGGGGCAAATTATTCCTCATAGAAGAGGCAGGCAGGAGACTTTTTAGTGGAGGGAAAAAGAGGAGAGCTGAGAGAAAAACAAGAAGTTTATTCTCATCACATCCGACTAAAGGAAAGAATAAAATGTACACTCATTTTGGTATGAAAACCTATCTTACGATACAGGAAAGAGGGGGAGAAGGGGATAAGCAGGGTGGGGGGGATGATGGAAGGGAGGGCAATGGGAGGAGGGAGCAATTTGAAATCAACACTCTTGGGGAGGGACAGGATCAAAAGAGAGAGTAGAAGCAATGTGGGGCAGGATAGGAGGGAGGGAAATATAGTTAGTCTTACACAATATGACTATTATGGAAGTCATTTGCAAAACTACACAGATATGGCCCATATTGAATTGCCTGCCTTCCCAAAGGGAATGGGTAGGGAGGGAGGGATGGGGAGAAGTTGGAACTCAAAGTTTTAGGAACAACTGTTGAGTATTTTTCTTGCAACTAGGAAATAAGAAATACAGTTAATGAGGAATAGAAAGTTATCTGGCCCTACAGGGCAAAAGGGAAGATGGGGAAAAGGGAAGGGAGGGATGATAGAAGAGAGGGCAGATTGGTGATAGGGGCAATTAGAATGCTCAGTGTATAGGGGTGGGGGGAAGGGACAAATTGGGAGAAAATTTGGAACCCACAATTTTGTGAAAATGAATGTAAAAACTTAAAAAAATAAATTTATTAAAAAATAAAATAAAATAAAATCTATGGAAGAAAAAAACTACATTGCATATAGAAATGACTGTATTGCTTTATAATGTGGAATATTATTTACCTCTGTCAATTCTTTTTAATCTTTATACACTAGCTGCAAATATTTACAAATTTAACTTCAAATGTTTGATGGGTTGTCATGTGCAAAAACACTTTTATATGTTCTGTTCCTTTCAAGAAGGCCCAGTTTGTATTAATAAGTAGAAATACATTGATGTACAGATTTCATTTCTTTACAAGGAATATTTTTAATAAATTGTTTATTTTTTTGAAATAAAATGGGTTGTTTTGTAGAATGGAACATTCTAACGTTGTAGTAAATATGTAAGTTGAAATAAAACATAAACACAAGCTTAAGTTTTTAGTAAGGCACACTGTAGAGAAAATTCCTGCATTATCTGGGAATTTGGATTAAACCCCTGAATCATTTATATTTCAAAAACCTATAGAACTTTATGCCTAGAGTTGTTGTTGTGATGATAAAATGATATCAAATTCCCAAATTACACTGAATAACCTAACCTAAATGTTGTTGTTACTGCTGATGCTGCTGATTATATTTTCATTTATTTATTTTTAATTTTCAACATTTACTTCCACAAAATTTTGAGTTCCAAATTTTCTCTCTCTCCTCTGCCTACCCCAAGACGGTGTGCATTCTGATTACCACTTCACCAAATCTACCCTTCTTTCTGCTACACCCCTCCCTTCTATTATCTCCATCCCCTCTATTTTCTTGTAGGGCAAGATAGATTTCTCTACCCCATTGCCTGTATATCTTATTTCCCAGTTGCATGTAAAAACAATTTTTAGCATTCATTTTTAAACCTGTGGGTTCCAACTATGCTTCCTTGCTTCCTCCCAAACCATCCCCACTGAGAAAGCAAGCATTTCAATATAGATTATATGTGTATAGTTATACAAAACATTTCCATAATAATCATATTGTGAAAGACTATATTTCCATCCATCCTTTCCTGACCTCATTTTTTTTCTATTCTCTTTTTTGACTCTATCTCTCCTCAAAATTTTACTTCTAATTACTTCCTCAAGTCATTTGCCCTCCCTTCTATCATTCCTCCCAGGCCCTGCTTATCCCTTTCCCCTCTATTTTCTTATAGTGTAAGATAGATTTTCATAGCAAATTGAGGGTTATTCCCTTCTTTAGCCAAATAGGATGAGAGTAAGGTTCACTCTTTCCCTCTCACCTTCCCCCTGTTTCCCTACATTGGAAAAGGTTTTTCTTGCCTCTTTTTTGTGAGATAATTTGCCACATTATATTTATCCCTTTCTTTTCCTGATATCTTCCTTTCTAATCCCTTAATTTTATTTTTATAGATATCATTTCTTCCTATTCAACTCACCCTGTGATATCTGCCTGTATGTTTATAATCCCTCCAACTACCCTAATACTGAGAAAAGTCACAAGAGTTACAAATATGATCTTTCCATTTGGGAATGTAAGCAGTTATATGGGCTTGTTTTTTATCCTTCCACTTTGTTAAGGTTGTTAATTATTTCAAGTAGCTTTTTAGTTGATTCTCTAGGATTCTCTTCATCATAATTCTGCAAAGAGGGATACTTTTGTTTCTTCAACTATTCATTTCCTTCTATTCTATTCTAATTATTTCAATTTATTTTTCTTTTCTTGTTACTCAAACTAACATTTCTAGCACAATATTGAATAGCAAAGGTAATAATGGACATCTTTGTTTCACCCCTGATTTTATTGGAAATGCTTCTAGCTTTCCCCTGTTATATATAATGCTTGCTAATAATTTTGCATAGATGCTACTTATCATTTTAAGGAAAACTCCATTTATTCCTAGGCTGTCTGGTGTTTTCAGCAGCATCAGGTATATTTAATAGGTATATTTTAATGAAAACTTTTTCGCATTTATTGAGCTAATCACTAATTTTTATTAATTTTTATTGACATGGTGATTTATGCTGATAGTTTTCCTAATATTGAGACAGTCCTGCATTACTGTTCTAAATTCCATCTGGTCATAATGCATTATCCTCATAATAAGTTGCTGTAGTTTCTTGGCTAATGTTTCATTTAGAATTTTTACATTTATATTCATTAGGGAAATTTATCTACAATTTTCTTTCTTTCTTTTGGCTATTGGTATAGGCATCAGCACCATATTTGTGTCATAAAAAAGAATTTGTTAGAAATCCTTCTTTGACTATTTTCTCAAGTAGTTTATAAAATATTTGAATTAATTATTCTTTAAATGTTTGATAGAATTCATTTGTAAATCCGTCTCACCCTGGAGCTTTTTTCTTAGGTATTTAATTGAGGATTTTTAATTTGTTCTTTTTCTAACTTTTTAAATTCATTAACCATTTTTTAATTTTAATTATCTAAGCATCAAAATATCTAACATTTCCCCTAAGAACCACTTTGGCTGCATCTTATAACTTTGGTTGGTTGTCTCATTATTGTAATTTTCTTGGGAGCAATTAATGATTTTTTTCCTGTAAATTATTCTTTATCTACTAATTCTTCAGGATTAGATTATTTAATTTCCAATGAATTTTTTGTCTATCTTTCCATGGTCCTTTATTTCACATATTTTATTGCATAATGATATAAAAGGATTAACTATAAGCATTTAATATTTCTCGCTTTCTGCATTGGATTATGAGGTTTTTTTACCCATGGTCAGTTTTTGTGTAAGTACTGTTTACCATTGAGAAAAAAAGAAATGTATAAACTTTTGCATCCCCATTCAATTTTCTTTAGCGGTCTACAGATTTACTATCTTTTTCTAAATTCCTATTTACGTCCTTAACTACTTTATTGTTCATTTTGTGGTTAAATTATCTAGTTCTGAGAGGGGAAGCTTGAGGTCCCCCACTAATATGGTTTTGCTGTCTATTTCTTCCTTTAATGACCTTAACTTTTCTCTAAGAATTTGGATACTATTTTGGTGCATTTGTGTTTAGTATTCACACTACTTCATTGTCTATGGACCCCTTTAGCAGGATATAGTATCCTTCCTTATTTTTTTTTTAATTAGACTAATTTTCTTTTGTTTGTCTGAGATCGGGATTGCTAGCCTTGTTTTTTTTTTTTTTTTTTTTTTTTTACTTTAGCTAAAGAATAATATGTTCTGATACATTTTTTTACCTTTATTCTGTGTGTATCTCTATGTTTTAAAGGTGTTCTTGTAAACCATGCATTGTAGAATTATGGTTGTTTTCCCATTGTGCTTTCTGCTTCCACTTTACAGGACAATTCATTCCACTTACATTCAGGATTACTATGTCTTTTTCTCCATCTTGTTCCCTCCACAAACACTTATGCTTTTCTCTCTCCTTTCTCCCTTTCCCTCCTCACCAATATTTTGCTTCTGACCATCACCTCCCTCAATCTGTCCTTCCTTCTATTAGCCTCCCTGCTTTATCTTTCCTCTTTCCTCACATACTTCCTGTAGGGTAAGACATATTCCTATATCTAATTGAGCATGTATGTTCTTCCCTCTGTGAGCCAAATCCAATGAGAGTAATGTTCAAGCAATACTTACTTCCCTCCCTTCTTTTCCTCTACTGTAGTAGGTCTTTGTGCTGCTTCATGTGATGTAATTTATCAGTTTCTGCTTTCTTCTTTCCTCTTCTCCCAGTACAAAATTTTATTAAGCAATTTTGTTCTAATTAATCATTAATTTATTTAATTTATATTTATGTTATATTATTTATATACATTATATATTGTATATACTGCAAATATTATATAAACATTATTATATTTATATATAATATATACATTTCTATATCATATATCATGATTATTTAATTAATAATTATTTTTACCACCACATCAAAGTTAACCTATACCCACATACTTCATCTATGCAAACCCCTTCTAAATATCATAAGAAAAATACAGTTCTGAGGAGTTACTTCTATCATCCTCCTATTTATATTAATCAATTTTTTAATCATCTTAAAGGCATTACTTTCTCCTCCACTCCTTATTTTTTTACATCATATATATTTTATAATACTTATTTTTACATGTGTCTACCTCTATAAAAATAAGCCACTTGAAAGCAGAGACAACTTAATTTTTGTAGTGATTTTTCAGTGTCTGTTGTAGCTCTTGCCATGTATCACACATTTGTTATATATTTCTTGATCAATTGATTGATAGGTTTGTATTCTCAACACATTTTAATATAATAAGTTAAGATTATTTTTTTATCAGAACTATATGTCTACTTCAGTTCAAACCTATAGAGATTTTCCTCCTCCCTGGTGGGTTACTCAGGTTCACCCCCAGGCATGTATAAAACAAAAGACCAGAGCTTCTGAAAAAAGATATTATAGAGCTTCCTTAAAGAAATCTTAAGTCATTCAAAAGAAATCAGACTAGAATTCTGTACTGGAAATATCAAATGAATGAAGAATCCATATTCCATAGATAATGATGTGGTATGGATGGGTAGAACACTGAGTGAGTACATTACTATACACTCCTTTTCTTGTAAGATACTGTAGATAGACAATGAATTTAGCCTGTAATTGACTTGCAGGGGACAGGCTAGGTTGCATTTTAAAAAGTTCTTCAGTGATGCCAAGATATTTCCTACCTGGTCTCAGAAAAATATGTATTCAAATTCAGTTTTAACAACTACTATCTTTGTGACCCTGGGCAAATCCGTTATTCTTTGCTTCAGTTTCATCAACTATTAAATTTGGATAATAATACTGCCTACATCTCAAGATTGTTATAAAGATCAAATGAGATATTTATAAAAAGCAATCAGTGTGATGCCTGGTACATAGTAGGAGCTATATTAATACTGATTTCCTTCTTTTACCTCCCTTTCACCTCCCTCCAACCTCTCCAGCTCTTAAAGCACAGTTTTTTTTAACATTTACATTTCCTGGTGATAGCAAATGCATTTTAATTAGTTTTAATTAATCCCAAGAGGAAGTGTGAAGGCATAGAGAGGGCCAAAAATTAGATAAGATATTGTGCCTGACCTGTTGGGGTATACAGTTTATACAGGGATAAGAAAAATAGATTGCCATAATATAAAATGCTCCATGGTTAAGTATATTAATGAGGTATAAAAGAAAAATCTATGAGAAGTCAGAAGGGGTAGGTTGTTATCAACTGAGGGAGTAAGTCAGGATTGGGAACCTGTGTCCTTGACGCCACATGTGGTCTTCGAAGTCCTCAAATGCTCCCCTTTGACTGTATCCAAACTTGACAGAACAAATCCTGCTAATAAAATTATTTGTTCCGTAAAACTTGACCTTACTCAAAATGCCATAATCAAGGACCAGAAAGGCCACATATGGCATTGAGGCAGCAGGGTCCCCACCACCGGACTAAAGGAAGACATTATAGTTGAAGCTGCATTTGCAAGGATCTTCAGGGTCATGGAAAGAGTTCAAATATGTATCTATGTCAACCTATCAACCACAGTTCTGAAACAATCATTACTATAGCTAAGACTTGGTAGTTTGATAACAAGAAAGAAGAAATAAATAATGCAGACATTATATTTCTTTTGAAAGAACACCTTTACATGTGCTATTTTATATATAGCCTTTTTCACCCTGCTACAAGCATAACTGCCCCATCAGTTTTCTAAGGGAAGGTCAACTGTATAAAAAACGAAATATAGGCATCTGTCTCATGCATTCAGGAAATATTGAAAACAAATATGAATTCTTGAGTTCACAATTTTTTAGGGAAGAATATAACCTCAGTTTCCCCGAAGTGAAAAATATTGTATCCCAAACCAGTATATTGAATTATGTTTAATGATGTGAATCACTATCAAGCTGGAGATTTGATTATAGTTTTTTATTGGAACAGTGCTCCTAATATTCTTCCTCTTCTATTCTTGCTTTTGTTTGGGAATTTTCACCTCCTGGCTTTTGTTTCCTAATGGCAGTGCTATAAAAGTTGCTGTGACTTTAATGAGATTGAGAAAGAATATCTGCTTCCTCGTATAGCTCCGGCACATTGAAAAATCACTGTGAAGAGAAAATGATCACATATTCAGGTATATTTTGAAAAATGAGCTTGAACAAGCCTTTTAATAAAGTCATTATTCCCCTTTCCATAAATCAATGAAGCTTGTTTTTGTCCAGAAAATATGAGTTGGTCAAGGACACATCTTTTAAATTTGTCCTTGTATATAATTTGCTGTGCTAGAAATTTCTTTCACTTTTTTCATGAAAACATACACTAATTATACATTGTTATAAATAAACTTGCACTATGAACATACCGGCTCATATTATATGTAATGTATATATGTAGGGAAGTAGTTCTCATTATATTCCAAAGGGGAACACAACTCTTCAAAATAACAATAAAAATTTCAAAAATACCAGTGACACAATGATAGTTTCTTCTGCCTTCAGAAAAAACAAGGCTATAGAAATATACAAAGCATGAATCTGTAATAAGCATAAATGAATTCTGTCTTTCTAAATAGCCTAGGAGGCTATATACCCTTTTCTATGATGCTTCCAGTATCAATCAGTTTATCAACAATCATTTACTAAGTAATGACTATGTGTGGGACACTGTTCTAGGCAGAGGAGACAAAGTAAAAAAGTGTGCTGAAAATATTTTTGATTGTGTACCCCAATCAATCAAAATTATTTACCTATATGCATGTACATACATATAAAAGTTATATACATATGCTATTATAGCAATAATTGTACACATTATAGCAGTTACACAAAATTTAAATTTATAAGGACAAGATAAATTTGAAAGAATATTTAACTTAGAATTATTGTGTTGTTTCCTGAGTAGAAGATAAGATGTTCAAGTCTGAACTTTAGGAACTCACTTTGTCTACTGTGTGGAAGAGGAATGGCCAAAATGAAGTAAGAAGATCAATTATGTGCCAACTGCAATATGAGAAATGATAAGAACCTGCATAAAAAATTTCTATGTTCAAAGGGAATGGACAAAATATAAACAATACATGGGGCTAAAAAATGACAAGAGTTGGCATCTGAATGTTGAGCATGACAAGTTGAACCTGAGTGAGTATAGCAGAGTAGTGTCCTTTATAGCAATGGTGAAGCTCTGAGCATAGACTGGTTTGAGGAGAAAATAATGTAATGAAATCAATGACGCACATTTTATTTCTTTTTACTTCTGGAGTATCTTAAAAATTAGATATTTATCATATATTTGAGGTAAAATATCAGAATAAATTAATATTTTACTCCACTAATTTAATACATTTGAAACTGTAAATATGGGTTATTTCAAATGAAATGTAATTGTACAATTATTATTCTCAGGTAACTATCATATAAAGAGTATCATATTTAAGAATAAATTATTGAGAGCGTTTCATTACCTATATTGTTTAAATACGTTGATAAAATATAAAAACAGACATTTGTTCGAATCACAGATTGTTCCTCTGATACTGCATAGACTCAGATTAATAGAATGAAGTCTCCATTTATTTTCAAATATTAGACTTTCTCAAATTCCTAAGAATTTCATTGTTTAAAAAAATTATGTAAACTTGGTTTGAAATGAAAATGTGCAGAATACATGCAGAGTATAGCAATGCTATTATCAATATTAGGGAGGGGGAAGAAGGATATACTGGAGGCTGAGTCATAGAGAAAAAAGACATCTGCTGTGAATCCCTACCCAGAACTTTCTTGGAATTTTTACAAGAAATGTCTAGTTTTATTGACAAGAGAATAAGTTGTCAAGTAAATAGTGAAAACAGTGAATTTTGTGTAAATAGCAGAATATGTCTATAGAGAAAATACTTTAAAACTTATTTTGCAGAAATTTGGGTATATAAAAGCCTAGTGTGATTAAAAAAATAAATTCCCACTTCAAAATTTTAGATCAACATGGAGTCTGACTGAGCACACAGAATTGTTTAAACTTCATATGTTTTACACAATAAACAATTTTGAAGGCATTAGTTTTAAACCATAGTCATTACAATAAATAAAATTTGGTGATTATGTCCCATGAAAAAATGTTAATGAATATTGAATTTTATCCCAAACCTGCCAAAATACAAAAGTGGAATATGGCTTTTCAACTGTCTAAGGAAGATTGCAAACGATAGCACGGCAAATGTTTAAGTTAGGTACCTTGCAATAGTATGGGATTAATTACTGTGCTTTGTTCAAACAATTCAATAATCTCAGTCGTTCATCAAAAGTGGTGACTCATGAATAATTTATGGTATCAAAATAGTGATACAGCAGCAGGTCTTTCCATGGTATGTATAAATCTGGTTCTAACATGAAAAATAATTTATGCAATGTGCAACACTTAAGATAAGTCTTTATTAAATGTTATCATGATTCCCTACTACAGGAAAGAAATATGCATGCTCTATTCAGGGTTGATCATAATTAATGTAGTGAACATCAGAATTAGGACAAATTGGATTCCAAAATGTGCAGGAATTATATTAATCATGGAATAAGACAAATTTGTTTTATTTTTAATGAATGTCATACATGTATAATTTTTAAATGTAAAATTGCTTAATTTGCCTTCTATTTCATTTTTAACTGGCTAGTAAGTGCCTACAATTTCGAAGTCACCGTAGAGCAGGGAAAAGACAACAGAGTTTGGATTTGAGATCCTGGTATCTGGATTCAAATTCTGCCTCTGTTACTTATTAGCAACCAGATATTTGGTGAGGCATTTGAGGTATCTGAGCATAAGTTTCCTCATATGAAAAATAAAAAGGCAGTTAAAAGACTTGAGATCTTTTCTCAACTCCAAATCTCTAAATCTATATGTTTTGGTTTTTGTTTATATTTTTTTTTGGTAAGACAAATAAAACATGGTTTTTCACTCCCATGTAGGGACCAGTTCTTTTTACTGAAGTATTAAGCAAAACAGTTCCTCAAAAAATCATGGGTAGTTCTTTTTTGCAGTTACGCAGGCATTTTACTTTGCAGTATTTTCATCAGTCACATTGAAGAAAGGAAATTATTCAAGACCAGCATCTTCTGTTGTGGTGCCACCTCACACCTATCATAAATTTGCATTTTCTTCAAGTAAGTACTTAGGTGGTAATACTTAAAGCTCCAAGACTTTCTCAATCTCAAACTCCACTAGATTTATCTTTGCAGTTCATAAGGCATTCGTGCCTCCAAATCTCATCAATTATTCATGCTGCCAGTGGGAGAAGGAATACTCCTTTCTACAGAAGTTTGTGTTCCAAGGTTTGTGCCCTAGCTGAAACGCTTCTCTGCCTTGAAAGCTGCTACTTGCTACTTTCCTGCAGACCTCTAGATATCATCTGCTGCTACATTACTTCACCATTAAACTGATTGCTACCTGCTGCTACGCTCCTTTTTCTCCCCCTAGTGCAGCCTATTCCTAGGATAATTCACCACTGAATTGTTACCTACTACTGGGCTCCTTTTCCACTGTTATTCTGGTATCTGATGCTTCTTCAAGGCCCTTTCTTCTCTATATGGTATATTTACAGCTCTTTTCAAAGAAATTCCACTATTAACACTATTTTAGCTATTTTGTGAGTCAGGTCCTTTAGGATTCACCCAAAACTATGCCCTCAGCTGAAACCTGTTTTCTCACAATTGTCCTTCCTCACAAAGTGAAGTTCATTTTGTTTGCTTCATGTTTGATCCTGACAGCATAGTGGGTAATACTTGGAGTCAGCAAGGCCTGGGCTTGAAATTTGATTCAGATGCTTACTGTGTGATCCTAGAGAGATTATCTATCTAACACTGTATCTTCATAAGTAAAACAGATATGATCATTACACCTGTCTCACTGGGTGGTATTTCGTAAAATGTTACATATGTTAACATGCATCATGATCTTCTAGCTAGCATGAGAAAAATGAAAATTATACACAAATTTCTTTCTTTTCTTTTTTTCTTTGAAATGACAATGGATATACATATTCACATATGTATACACACATATTTTATAACATATATATAATAAAATATGTATGTACATGTAAGTGTACATATATATAATACACTTGTATGTATTATACATAGATTTAGGTTCATATATGGAAGGGAACTACAGGACACTGTGGAGAGAGTACTAGAACTGAAGTCAGGAAGACTCCACTTTCTGAGTTCAAATCTGTCCTAAGATACTTACTAGTTTTAACACCCTGGACAAGTCATTTAACTCTGTTTGCCTCAGTTTCCTCATCTATAAAATGAGCTAGAGAAAGAAATGGCAAACCACTCTAGTATTTTTGCCAAGAAAACCCTAAATGGGGTCATGAAGAATTGGATACAACTAAAAAATTACTGCACGCAAATATGTGTTCATGGGTATATTTTTTTCCCTGTATGAAATATAAATTATTCAAGGAAAGGCACTTTTATTTTTGCATATTAATTTTAAGCACCTAGCACTAAACCTGGAACCTAAGCCTAGTGCTTATGAAATTTGTGTTAAAAAATTGATGAGAATACCCCTCATCTTACTCTCCACTCTGTTTTAGTGTTTAAAAAGTCTTATTTTTATCTAAGTGGGAGGTGTCCAAAGACTGCCTTCTGTAACATTCAGAAATACAAAATCAATTTTGAAAGTTGCTCCAGAACAAAATATTTACCAGTGCAAAATCACCATTTTTTTCACATTTTAAAATATTCAAATTTGTTATAAGAGCATTCTCCCAAACTGAACCCATTTTTACCACATTCTTTTTTTTTCTTTGTCTCTAAAAATGACAAAGAGAGTCACAGTGTACAAAAAGTATATACCCTAAGCAAGGGAGGCTCACAGCCCTTTCTTACTTCCGTTAGAAACAGAAAGTATCCTAGAATTGTCAAATAGGCCTAGCATACTGTTCTGACTTAAGGAATACTCTTTAGGGTGCCTGACATCCATATAATTAAAGAGACAGTTCTTGAGAATGAAGTAAGGTTCAAGTAAAATTTCATCTCTGGGGAAAAATAAGGCCTTTCAAATGTAGCTCTCTTGCTGGACAGAGGAGCAATGCTGATTCCTTTGATTCTGAACTATCCTGATCCTATAGGATTCATTTGAAAATCTAAAATGTGTATACACTTCATTGAAGATACTGTATCAAGGAAAGGTGTCATGTTGTCATTTCTCCTTGAGCCTAAAAAGTTGAAAACCTAGGGGTACTATTAAAACTCTCTCAAAGTCTACTTTACTCGGATTGAGACACAACAAAGAATTATTCCTTAAGAAATTAGAATTCCTCTTATATCACCTGTCTTTAGAATTAATGTGAATAAATTGATCTAACATCCATCAAATCAATACCTGAAAATATTTTCTTCCTTTTCTGTTCTTATTACTATGCTTGTGAAAGCAAAAGAGAGAGTGATTGGTGGACTGCCTTAGTGAGTCCATTAGGAGAGAGGCTGGTATGGCTTTAGTATATTATCCTGCTCTACAGCACAATCAAATTTCATCTTATAATTCTCAAAGCTGCCATGTTTCTTGAGACTTTGGGTAGATAGAATGATCACTTTCTTTCTGGACAGAGCTTTAGGCAATGTGAAAATAAAACAAAACAAAAACTATCCATATTTTGGACAATAAGACTTCACGATTGATTTTCATAATCATAGATTTGGGTTACTGATTATTAATGTGGACAGTGCCCAATCATAATAAAAGGTTTAGGACGTTGCACTTTTTTTGGAGGGCTCTAAAAATATACTCTTCTTGCATCTCCTTGTTTTCATACCAGTGATTAAATTGGAAGACTAGGTACATGGCATTTTGGATTTTGCAACAAGTTCTTCAACTGTATGCCTGTGACTTTGAAAAAAAGAAATCGCTAACCTTCATTGGGAAGTTGTAGGTCTTTAAATGGGATTAATGCCTCTTCTCACCTGTGTATTTAAAGATTACTGACTTAATGAGTTCAATTCTCTAGAGGTTTGGGCCTAGGAATAATAAAGGCTTGTGAAGGCTACTTATACTTCTTAATTCCTTTCTGTCCTCCTCCTTTTACACCCCTCCCTCCCAACACACATATAAATACACTGTGCTTCTCAGAAGAACTTTGCCTATGTTCACCTTGAGGATAATATTCCTCTGTAACACACAGCATGAATGCATAAGCCTGTCCAGAGAGAATATACAACAGAGATTAACAAAGAACCTTCTAACCATGGAACCTTCTAACTATGGAAAGGGAAGAGCTAAAGAAAAAAAAAAAAAAAAACCTGAACTGAAAAAGGAGAATCTAACTCAGCACTGCCAAAAAATAGTTATTTAATATTATTGATTTGATAAAATCACTGTTTTTATTCCAAAGTGCCTTGTTTCCATTTAAACAATATTAATAGTGCAGCAAGATGTTTGCCAATATGTCTAATGATTCGGATGTGATTTAAATATTGAACTCTATTGAATGTTCATTTCTATACTAGTAAATGTTTTAAATTCTTTAGAAAGTATTTCTAAGTTCATTAATTCTAGAAATATGTCACATTGCTCAGAGTTTTACTATGTTTTTTTTTCCAAGACTAAAATATTAGAGAAAAGGTCTTAGAAGCCTTTGTTTTTCAAACAATATAACATGGATGTGGAATGATGAAACATAACAGATGCATAAACTAGATTGTATAACCATATCATAAAGGTGGTGATGTTTCTAAGGAAAGTCTGAGGATGATCTTAGTTCTTGTAAAATAAAGGATCCCCCATATACATAAGTAATGAAGTCTGATAATCATATATATGTTTTGTAGGTTCACAAAGAGAGGAATCACTTCCTTTTTGTTTGTCTTTGAAACTATGTCTCTCTATTTTGCCCTGGCAGAAAGTGTAGAGCCTACTCTTAGGTCAATCTAACTACTTACTAGGTTGACGCTGCCATTTGCTTTTTCTGACATGGCCCTTTTTGACCTTTGTTAAGCTACCTGACAATTTCTTTCTCCCTGCATCCTCTGTGGAGATGTATCAGAAGTGACATAGGGTCTCAACCTGCCAGTACAAGGAGAGTGTAGAAGAATAGCTCCATAGCGTTAGGTTGTTAGCATACTATATATTAAATTGCATGTTTTAAAACAATATTCAACTTAGGCTTGACTTTAATGAAAAAATATCATTAACTTATATTTACATAGTCTATTTAAATGGCTATGCTTACTGAGAATCCAGAAGCTCTGAACCTCTAGTATTTCAGTGATGAGATGGACTGGGAAATGGGATAGACCCCATGTGAGGATTAAAAATTTTCTTACCTACAATAAAAGAGGCTGAGACAAACTTTGAACCAATGGCATTTTATTAAAGGGTCCATTGTCCCCTGTAAAAAGATCGACCTCATATCTTCCTCATGATCTGAGATGCCCCTTTCTTCCAGGACCTTGTATTTATAGAGTTTAATACCCAAATATCCAAAAGAGGCATGATAAAACACAGAATCCCGTTGGTTGACATATGATTCACAAGCTATAATAAGCAGAAAAAAGCAGGATCATGAACTGCATGAAGCAAAGACTATCTCCTCTGACTAGGTGGTCACAAGATGAATGGGTTCTCCTTAGATTAGGCAGGAAGAGATGGTACAAGTTATACATATGCTTCAAGAATACATGTGGGGAACTTTCCACATCATGATTGGTTTGGTCATGGAATTTGAGCAAAAGAGTTTGGAGATATATTTGTCAGCTGTAAAGCTGTACAAGTAAGCTTCCTAGGTAGTAAACTAGTAATGAAGATTACATTAAAGTTTGAGATCTATTAAAAGTGTTTTCTATTTGAATCTATATTCCTATATGACTTATATAAAGGGTAGATTTATACATTACTGATTCTTATATCTATTATTAAGTGATTGACTATATATATGTATACACATATATATTGTTATGTAATAATATATTACTAGTAATGATTACTAACAATCATTACCATTTATAAGAAAATGCTGATTAGAGTTTAAGTAGGGGTCCTCAATGAACAATTCTTTCACTTATTTCCTTATTCACATAAAGGTCTCCCATTGCATCCTAGGTCATCTCCAATCATTCTGATGAATATTTGGTCACTGGATTCAGGTGATTCAGGAAGAGAAAGTGAGGCTGGTGACCTTGCACAGCCCTCCCTCCCTCAAAACAAAGTCAGGTCCAAGTCATGTCATCATTTCTCTTATGTCATGGTCTTCTTTGAAAAAGAGGGACAAACACAATGTTAAACAGAAAGGTTTTCTTTACTTAAAGCAAGCAAATAAAAATATTTTTCAACAGATTTCCACTGTACTAAAATGCTTCTGTACTTATAAGACCCCTAATGACTTTCAGCTTCTAACCTCAAAAAATTAATGATCTGGGACAATATTTGTTTTTCGAAGGATTTGTTAATATGTCCTATATAAATTTTAAATCACATGAAATTCTGTCACAAGAAGAAGAGAGAATCAGTTAAGTAGGGCTTACCTGCTTAATATCCTGTATTATTGTAATTGGTTTTCCTTTCCTTTATTTAGAAAACTTCTTAAGTTTTTTACTTTCTCAGTCTAATCCAAAGCTTATCTTTACTTTTTTATCCCTTTAATTTAGTGCTTATTTTCCCCTTTCTCCTTCCATTTCAGGGTACTTTTTCCTTTTTCTCTCCTTTACTTTAGGGATAGTGATTTGACTTGTGATTTCATTGGTACAGGGAACTCCCTAGTGGAGAGAAAATCTCCTCCAGTGTAGTTCAGTATCTTTTCTGTAATTTATAGGCTTTGGTGCCTAGAACTCTGAGAAGTAAATTGGCTTACCAGAGTCACACAAATAGTACATGTCAGAGATGGATCTTGAAACCAACTCTTCCTGACTTCAGGATCAGAACTCTTTCCAGTTCTCATTGATGAGGTTTGTAATGGATTTAGCCAAAGTTTTGTTTTTTTTCTTGAGTATATGGCCTATATATGTAGAACACCTAGAATCCTAATATGAAAGGTTCTTAAAAGGAAGATTTAACCCTTCACAGTTAGCCTTTTCTTCACTGAAGATTCTTGTAGAACCAGCAATACAAACTCTGACTGAGCTTTTCATCATGCTTTTTGCATTAATGATTTCTATTATGTTTATCTAAATAGATTCATACAAATTGTGTCTCCTGAAATTCCCAAGAAATGTGTATACCGAAGGTTTTCAATACATAACTTAAGGTATAACCCAATGGGTAATCACTAGATCATGTTTTCTTTCAAAGTGGAAAATTGCCTTTAGAATTTTAGGTTTAAGTGCTTCTTCCTCATTTGGAGAACACTTTCTCTGAATTCATTTTATTTTCTTAATTCATTAAATTATAGGGCAATCACAACCTGCTTCACTGGTAAACTCAAGTCAAAATATTTAATAGAATCAAATCGTTGAGCATTATCTGATAAGAGACAATTCAGGAACCTTTTAAATTGAAATTTTCCTGCTTTTGTGCAAGTGAAAAAGATTAAACTCATGAGATACATATAAAGTGCTATGAAAACTTAAAGCACCGTAAAAAGCTAGCTGTTATTTTTACTGAGGACGATCCCATTTCAAAGCAACTGATAGGAAAAAAACAGTTTTGTTTGAAACGCCAAGTTCATGATCTTTGCATGGGTTCAGCTTTAACATTTCAAAATAGGCATTTAAAATGGCCTGGTGTGTGTGTGTGTGTGTGTGTGTGTGTGTGTGTGTGTGTGTGTGTGTGTGTGTGTGTGTATGTTTCTTACTGAGCTATTTTAAAATTATATTGTATTATGGCTCAATACACCAGAAGTAAGATCCAATGTCACAATCTTTTAACAGCAGATAACGCCAGGTGTGCTATTTTAAAATAGTAGTTTAGGATAGCTCAGTTCCCTGAAGATGATTTTCATGGAGCTTGTGATTAAATATGCCTACTGACCAGCTCTCACCTCTAATGTAACTAGGAGAGAGCAGTCACTCCCAGGAGACCCTGGAGGAGAAAAGTTCCTAACTCTCTTTGTCAGTATGAGCAGTCCCAGAAGAAAGGTGAAGTTCTTTCATCCCATAAAAAAAAAAAAAATGAGTTCAGACAAAGGGCACCGGTTCAAGATAAGCATTCATTGCTGTGTTGGATCTACTCTTTGGAAATATATTATTTCTGTCCCTAGGATCTTTAAGTTGAAAATTTTATGAGAACTCATTTTACTTAACACTATCATATTAGTAGAGTTAAATTTCTGCCTAGGGAATCTGAGTTGGTAGATTTGTAGCAACATTTATTTTAAAAATATATAAAGGTATGCAAAGGTTTAAGGATCAATTTTCTGGTCAACGAAAAGAATTTCTGTGATAATTACTATTAGCCTCAATAAGTTACACTGTGCATTAAAATGAATCAGAGAGTAAGGAGTTTTAAATTCATGTTTTGAAGAAAACATCTCTATTGGAAGGAAAACATTCTCAGATACTTACCTTACCAGTTACTGATAAGTGATATCTATTTGAAAATGAGATGATACTAAGAAGGGGGAATTTTCCTACTTTAAAATGCTTTGGTTAGCAATCTGACAACTGGATCTTGACTTCAGATATGATAAACATCTTGGGAAATTTATACAACAGATACTTTTCCTATAAGTTGTTCTGCTACCTGAAAGTTATGTCTTATCAAATTCTTGAAAAAGGCAAATGAATAGGAAGAGGGGGAGAGTTCTTTTTTTTGTAGAATATATAACTGATAAAATAAGATTATAGGTAATGGATTGATAGGAGAGCAGAGGAAATCGAACTGACATCCAATTTATTTGCAACTCAGTGTTTATTTTATTTCTCTGGGGAAAAGTTATGTTATAATGACAGTGTGGTTCATTTTAGCTTCCATGGTTGTTGCCATAACCACTTAAATCATTTATTCTTTGATGTTATCTGCTTCAGCTTTGCACACAATAGCAAAATATCCATCGCCCACGGAAAACTACTCACTATTACCTAAGTTGCTGAAAACTGCAGTATTCTAATAGATGAGTGCAATGCAATATATTTCAGAGAGGAGGAGGAAGGAAGTCCTGAAATGTCAAGAGATCATTTGATAGACATTAATTAGTCTTATTCAAATGGTTCACAGGTTGAAATTGCCTCACTTTATAGAAAATCAGATCTCTGATTTGGATCCCAGGGTCTATTTACATGTAAAATTGTTGCTTTGTTTTTAAAAACAAACAAAAAAAAACATCTCTTTGGATTACAAGAATCCTGTTGCATAAAAGTAAACAATCTGATATACTAAGTCCAAAACTCTTTGCTTTTAATTCAAAGATCTTTGACTTCTCTTTGCCTTGCTCACTGCATTAATTGTAAACTTTGAAAATATGTGGTTTATCTTTGTTGTATTAGTGGAAATGCATATCTAAGTTGAATGTGTCCAGTACAAGAGGGATTCCTGTACAGTATTAATTCAGCAAACCTTTATTACCTCTTACAAATACAAGGCTTCATGGCAGGCAATGATAATTTTTTTAAAAAAGGAGGTAAAGATCACATAATCTTTCTGTTCATTCAGAAACTAGGATGGAATATTTCTTTCCCTTTATGGTTTCAGAAGCAGGGCAAATCTGGTTCTAAAAAATTCTAAGAGGGTTTGGATCTCTTACTTCTTCTTTAGTTTGTTTTTGGACATATGCTTTCTTGAAACACATTCTACTAGTTTTGTACACTAGCAACAATATGTCTTAGAATATTGTACCCAATGACCCACATTCTTCCAGTCCTTTCTTTGAAAAGGGGGAATATAAATTGACTAAGGATGCAAAGTTAAAGTCTGATTTTATTGAAGGCACAACTCAAAGAGAATTATGCACATTTCATCAAAAAAAGAAATGTTTAGTCAAAATCTTATTCCCATTAAGAACTTACCTTTGTTAACTTCTTATGAAAAAAATCACATACACCATAACTGGAGAAAGAATCCATATTCAGAAGGGAGATGAAGAGGGCTTAAGTTCATGGGACACAAAGGGTACATTTAGAGATAGGCTATTGGGGATAGAAATAGTCTCCACTTGTAATGAAAATACTTTTAGAGCAATACACATACTTGTTCTCAATTTTGTGCATGTGTATGTGTGTTTGTGTGCAAAATAACACACACTCATCGAAATCCTCTACTTGATTCTCCTCTACTTTTTCTTCTCTTACAGTGTTCTAATCCCTCTCAAATTTCCCTTCTGACTATATAAAAGAAGTGAAATTGATGTCCAAAGCTTCTGATAATCTCTTAAGTGCCAAATGTAACAATCTTTTTTTCTTTCAATCCTTATTTTTCTTGACTTCTCTCCAGCATTTGAACCGTTGATCACTTCCTCCTAAATATGTTCTCCTTTATGAGATGTAATAACTGCTCTCTTGAGTCAGAGTGTCTAATGATTCCTCAGATTCTTGTTGGATCTTTTTCCATTAATTAGATGGTCATTAACTATGAGTACCCTCCAAAGGTCCTGCACACTATTCTTTTATCTTTCTATTTTCTTTCACTTGGTGATATTGCTTATATGAATTCAATAATATCTATACAGATAATTCTCAGGGATATGTATCCATCCCTAGTCTCTTTCCTCAACTTCAGTACCTTTCACACCTTTATAACCTCTGTAACTAGATGTCCTCTAGACATCTCAAAGTAAACATATCTAAAAACTGAACTCATTCCCTTTTCCCACAAACTTTTCTGTCTTTCTAACTTTCTGGTTACTGGGTACTACAATCCTCCCAAATACCCAGGTTTACATGCTTGATATCATTCTGGACTCCTCACCCACATGCCACATTATGCAATATGTTGCCAAATCTTGCTAAGTCTAACTGCATACACCTCTAGTTCCCTTCTCTCCACTCAAAGAGACACCACTCTAATTCAGATCTTCATAGCCTCTTACCCAGAGGATTATATTAATTTCATATTTGGTCCCCTTACCTCAAGTTTCTTTCCACTTTAGTAAATCCCCCAAAATAACTACTAAAGCACAAACTTTCTTCAAATGAAAGTTGAATCATGTTACTCCTGCACTCAATAAACAATGATTTCTTGTTACCTCAAGGATAACAAGGATTTATCTATTTCAATTATTTAGGAGCTTATATAGGAACTATTAATAAAATTATTGATTTTCTCTATATTAGTTAGAGCATCATTTAGGAAATACACTAATATTTTAGTTGTTTATTCATTTTTCAGTCATGCCCAACTCTTCATAACACCCTTTATGGTCTTCTTGGAAAAGATGCTGTAATAGTTTGTCATTTTCATCTCCATATCATTTATTGATGAGGGAATTGAGGCAAACAGGGTTAAGTGACTTGCCTAGGGTTACATATATAGCTGCTGCCCCAATAAAATTTGAAATCCCTCATCAGTTCAGCCCTATATATCCCAAGACATTTTTCCTGAGAAAAAGACACTACTTTTCTGTGTGGACTAAGATTAACAGAATGCTGTAGTTCTGGAACTGGACTATTTCTTTTGAATTTATGCACAATATGGTATCACTGAACATGATTATTATAGAAGTTCAGTGAGATCAGAGGTCATCAGGTTCTGAGGCATCACTGGTCATCTTTCCCTTCTAACTAGAGGCAAAAAATATTCCACAGGCTGGTAGCTTGAGACTTGAAACTTCACCCCTAGAAACATGAATTTTAACTGTTGACTCTTTCTATATTTTAGGAAGAAATGAAATTAAAATGGAATCATTCAGCTGAGGCACTCTTAGGGGATATAATCTAGACATTTTACCTTAAATTATTTTTGGTTTTTAAAACTGATGATTTTTTTAAGTTGTTGCATCAAGATATATTGGTAAAGGCTCAGAGTAAGAGTTTTTAATAGTGAGTAGCCCTTAAAAGTATTTTGAACTTGTAAATTAGCAAAGGATTCCAAAGTCATAAGGAAGCTAGGGGAAGGGGAGAAAGAGGGAATAAATATATTTGTACTTCATTATTTAAAATGAATTTCTATGACAAAATCATATATGTTTTCTATGTGTTATTATTTTTCCAGAAAGATGTGAATAGACTTTGTATTACAAAATTAACTTTACCATTAAAATACAATAAAGAACACTCCATTAATAAATTACTTTTTCATCTCCTCACTTTTTCCATCCTTGCTATGATTCACTGACAACTGTCTGTTATTCTCATTATTTCTATTAAATTTTAAATATAAAATATTTCACTTTTGTCATGCCCCAATTAAAAATACTTATAATCTTATATTTTGTAAGGAATATATTTTTCTGTGTTCTTCAGAAGCATTTTAATTAAGGATATAAAAGGAAATTCAAACTTGTATTAACTCATTTTTTTGATCTTCTTTCATATTTTTTCTCCTTAGTCATTAAAATGAAAAGTGTAGGTAACAATAAAAATCAAAATTTTTCACCTTATCTTTAAAATATTTTTCTTCTGTTCTTCCATTCAGGTAAGACATTTCCATTAAATATTTGCTAAGTCCTCCTGTATGGACTAGTTACAATGGCTATTTTATAAATTCTAACGCATGATAAGTAATTCTACTCAATTCTTCCTTCCAAATCCTTTATTCCTTCTCATTAGGTTCACCTTTCCTTGTTGCATCTCTAGTTTTCTTCTGCAACAACCTTAAAACCATCCTTCTCCATCAGTCAGTGCCAAATGCTATAGTTGAAATCATCTGTCATAAGTGGTTATGATCTAATTACACTCTCCCTTTCAACCCTATATAACAATCTTCTGAAGTATATTTGCAAGGAATTTCTTGATAAAGTTTCAGTAGTCCAAATAAAGTAAATAATTGCATCAATAAGTACTGTGAAGTAGATATCCTCGATACCTGTTTATGTCTTTCTCCCTTAAGCTACCCCTGACTTTTCCTAGTGTGTACAATTACTTCCAAGACTTGTTCTCATGTAGCTTTCACCACCTGGGTAGTAGCTAACTCTGCAAGAAACAGCAAATCAAGCAAAGTGTCAGACTCTGCAGAAGTCAGGAGATCTGTGCTTTTAAAGTAGATGTACTACCAGAACTGTGTGATTTCATGCATAACCAGTTAAACTTTCTCTATAAAAGGTGAAATTCAGATAAAATGATCCCTCAAATCCCTTCCGGGATTTCCCATGAGATTCTGTTTCTATGATTATAAGATATTTATCTCTCCAGGGCATATTTTATCACAATAGACAACCTGTGAAACCTATACATTCCTGAAGACTTAAAATAATAAATTCCTAAAAGCAAAATTCTAAGACATACTATATATTCTAGATTCAACCATGGGGTCCTTCAGTTCTTGTCATATGAGTTTACAGTACCTACTCATAAGATGGGCCCTACCAGTCAAGTTCAACCTGCCAAGCTGAACCCATGGCCCCTCTTTGCATCAAACCCTGCCTTTCCTAACCCTTTCCTTTGTATTAATAACTGTAATTTTCTTTCAGGCAACTAAGCTATCACTTTCAACATCATCTTTAATTGTTTCCTCTTTGTACACAGTCAATCAATTGCCAAGTCCTAATGATTCTACGTTAGTTATAAATTTCTATATCCTACTGTTAACTACTTTAGTCTGGGTTCCCTTCTTTTATCTAAACTCTTGTAGTAGCTTCCTAAAGGTCATTTTTTTACCTTAATATTTCCCTTCTCCAACTTATTATGTTCCACCCCACAGCCTAAGAAACTGATCTGATCATATCACTTCTTTACTAAAAATCAGTGACTCCTTGGTATACTCAGTAAAGTATAAATGTCTGATCTTACTATAAAAAGTATGCTCCACTTCCCTAGCTTAAATAATGCAATTAGAGAAGGTTTAACCATCTATTTAATTAACTGGTCAAAAGTATAAACCATGGACAAGAAAGTCCTCAATTTAGGAGGAGTGAAGTTCTTTGAACATTGGTTGAAATCAGATCCTGCCACAACAGCAAATGTGTAGGTAGCACTCAAACTCCGTTTTCCCTCTAGGAACCTGACCCACCAATGTATAGGAACTGAAATAGTCCTAAAAGAGGTAGAAGATTGGTATTCAAGGCACTTCACAAGCTGCTTCTAATACTCTTTTGCTTCCTTGTCTCATGTAATCCTTTTGTATGTTCTATCTCTTGGCCAAATTGGATCATTTTCTGGCCTCTTTTCTCATTTTGCCCTCATAGAATTGTCTTTCTGCTCACAATCCCCCACCTCCCCTGCTGTCTCTGCCATCTATTTCTTGGATGATATTAATATTTTCTCTTCTATATTTTGAATTGAATTATTTTTTCTACTAGGGGAATGGTACTTACACACACCTATATTTTAAAGCTACTACAGGAGCTTATGTGTTATTATAATAGCATAGGTGTTATTATTGTATAAATATTATATATGTATACATAGTATACATGTTTAAGATTAGATAAGAAAGAATCATGTAAACTTTGACTAAGTAATATAGTGATAAATCTAAGAACATAAATCATTTGGAGGAGCCCTTATTTGTCAAGAATAGCTAAAAAACTGAAAAACAATTTGGCAAATACATGCATGCATACATATATATGCATGTACACACATACATATATAAAATTTTATACCATGTACAACAATAAATGCCAAATGTATATTCTATTTCACTATGAAAATGTCATTTTAAAAATATATTGCAGTTTTTTGATACAGTGAAGGTACTGCTCCCTCCATGAATCACCTCCTGAACCTCTAATTGTTAGTAATCTACTGTCTCAAATTTGAAAGTATACTGCATTCACTTCTCCTTTGTAATTGTCTCACTCTCCTTTATATCAAGTCTATTCCTATAGATGCTTTTTCTTCTAGATTTTCATTTCCCCTCTACCCCCATCAGATCAAAAGCTAATGGAATTTAGCATATTTGTTTGATCTATCATTGTGCTTTTCAGCATCTAGCCTAGTGCTTTGTACAAGCCAGGAATTTAATATATATTGGTTGAAATGAAGTCAAGAAGTACTCATGTGTGGCCAGTTTTAGATCTCCTAGGATTTAGAGTTTCAAAATTAGCTTGTTGAATCAAAAACTTCTAAACAGACCCAAGTCTGAAATGAAGAATATTCCATCTTCCCATACCACTTCTGAGGAGAGCATTTGGTTTCACTTTCTTTGCTTTCAGTATAGGCATGTAGCATTGTCTTTCATGTTAATATCATATAATATAGTAAATGCATCGATATTCATAAATCAAATCTTTCTAATTACCTGTTGATGTCTAGGTAAAAAAATACAATTTTGGCTCTTTCTACATATAACCATTCAACTGCTAATCTAATCCACTGACAATGTTAATGGTGTTTTTGAGAAGTAGTTTAGAGAATAATCTAACTCACATCAGCATTTGTCAGTGAATAGAAGTTATAGAAAGAAAGATTTGGGTCAAATATATGGGAAGAAAAACAACAAAAAGTGTTTAACAAGAATTGAAGCAAAGCGCTATGTTCAGTCTCAGGAGGTAATGGTTTTCCTCTTACTGGATGTGTTTTAGTAAAGGCTGAATTAATAGTTATCAGGGACAATATTGGGGATTTATAATCAGCTATAAGTTGTACTGGTTCACCCCAAGGGGGTTCACATGAGCCCCTAGAGTGTGCAAAACTACCCATAGGCTGTGGAAAGAATAGATCAGAAGTTTCAGAATCTTCTATTTAAGGGTTAGGGGATTATAAGAGAAAGATAGGCTCATGGTATGTGGGTTCATTCATTGATTTTTAAATATTTTTTATCACTTTATAAGAAAGAAAAGGAATACAGTAGTGATGAACTTGATCTTTCTCTTAATTGGAGTATGTCAGAGGAAGTATATACAAACATGGATCTCATGTTTATGTGAATCATTCAGAGAATGTTTGGATATATACAAAAAGCTTGGCATGGAGATATGTTCAATTAGAGCAATAGAAGGAGACAGAGAGGAGTTTAACAGTGATGGTAGAGTGGAAATATTCTCAGAGTAAACAAACCTCAGTTTTAGAAGGTAGGTCATATAACAGGGATTTTAAAGTGAATGGCTATAATTTGAGAAATGGCTGGATGAATATGATATGTGGAATAATGGATTCTTACTTCCCTGTTTGAAAACAGTGATTCAAGGTATGAATTAAGATAAGTCTGGGAAGACTAGTATGATGTAATGATAATGAGGAAGATAAAAATAACCAGGAAAACAATTTATATGATGCCTGTAAAATTGTAAAGGAAAATCACTTTGAGAGATCTACAAACTTTGATCAATTCAATGACTAATATGATCCCCAAAACTGATGACAAAATGTGTTTCCCCTGTATTGACAGAAAAGTGATAGATAAGAAGTAAAGAATTTGAAATAACTTTTAAACACAACCAAAGTGTGAATTACATTTGCTTGATTGTATTTATTTATTGGTTAAAAGGGAGCAATTATATTTATGTGTGGAGAGGGTAGGGGTTGATACTATGGCAAAGCAAAAAAATCAAAAAAGAAAAGATCACAATTGATATACTTTAAAATACACAGAAGAGAAGAAAAGGGAATTTTAGAGGGAGACAAAAATAAGCAGATATTTCTGTTATTAGTAAACTAAATTTAATATACATTTAAAAGCATAAGCTGTGCAAAATAAAAGTACACAACCTCATATGCAGTATTCTTTTTTCCATTCTTTGAATACTGAAATATTCATGGTTATTTGGAATTGTCAAGATTATGACAAAAAACAAATTTTAAGAAAGAAAAGAATGTTAGGACTGGTGATTTTGTTTATTTTATCTAATAATAAGAAAGATTTATCTTATTATATGTTAGTCACATATGAATGATTGCTGACATCTTCACTTGGTCTGTGGTATCTCGGGCATAGATGGCAAGTTCCACAACAAAGAGAAGTTAACAGTAATATCCTCATTCCTCCATTCATGTTCTACATGTTATATTTCATCCTATCAAAATTTACTTGTGCCCATGAAAGTGGATTTATGGATGATATTATCTAGTTTCAGCTATCCTAACTCAATGGACAACTAACTTAAAAAGATTCCTGAAAAGAAAACATAGATTCAAAATAAAAATGTGAGCACAAACAATAAAAACATGGAAGACTTCTCATTTCTACTACTCATACTATAAGTTTTTCATGAGTATATTAAATGATACAAAGATGATTTAGTCAGATCTGATAAGGTCAGCTAAAAAAGGAATCACAATTATCAAGAAGATTATTATTTGAAATATAGACTTGCATCCATTGTCATTAACAATAAATCTTTCCTGAAGCATATACTGTGCTTTGAAATATTAGCTATGAAGCCTTACTGACAACCAAGGTATTTAAGAACTAAGCTATTATATGTTGAGTATAAAAACTCTCATCTATCATATTTAAACTACAGAGCTAACTTGTTAAAATATCCTTTAGTTCAAAAGTTTCCATATACTTTTGAGATTATTTGTTAAAATACAAAAATCAAACACCTTCTGATTGATTTTCTAGTACAATTGATTAATGTCAAAGAAGACGGAAATTTACTACCCAGATTTCATTACAAAAGTAAGCTTTGTGTAACTGGTGAGTGACAATGAAACATAGTATCATGATTTAGTAAACACTACCAATTACACTCTTCTCCTTTGTGTATCTATATATCTTTGTGCAATATTATTTTTAGCTGTGCTTGTCTTAAAACCTAAATATCCAAATGATTGCATAAGAAAGTTTTCAAAAATAGGGGGTATAGTCAAGATGGCAAAGTAACAATGTGTCTAGAGCTCTTCCCCCAAACTCAGCCAAATGTCTGTAAAAGAAAATTACTCTAAATAAATTCTGGAGCTGCAGAACCAACAGAATGATGACGTGAAGCAAATCTACAGCCTAAGACAGGCTGGGAAGTCACTGGGAAATGCCTATCGCACCACTCTGGGAGCAGAGCCCAGTCCAATGTGGGAGCCTTGCTGGAAAATACAGGGCCTGAGCAGACCTTGGGGGACTGAACCTCTTGCACCCATGGCAGTTTATAGACTTCAGGACCTCAGAATGCCTAGGACAAACTGGAAGTTCAGTGGAAGAAAAAACAAAAACAAAACTGTGGTACCTGTGTGAAACACTAGGGCGGTCTGGCCTAAACCCTAGAACGGCAGATCAGGGAGGCTGTGGAGGAACCCATTGCAGCCACAACAGCAGCAGGGGCAGCTGCACTCACTGTTTCTGGAGCTCCAGGCCCACAGATTTTGAGAGGATCAAGCAGCTGACAGTACACCCCCACCCTCAATGGAAGCAGAGGATTACCTTGACAAAGAGTTCAAAAGTCAAGCAAATGGCTGGGGAAATGAGGAAAAACCAGAAAAAGAATCAGACTATAGAATCTTATTTCTGTGACAAGGAAGATCAAAATATACAAACAAAAGGCAACAAATTCAAAGCTCCTACCTCCTAAGCCCCCAAGAAAAATACTAATTTGTCTCTGGTCATGGAAGTGCTCAAAAACGATTTTAAAAATCAAGTAAGAGAAATAGAGCAAAAATTGGGAAGAGAAAAGGAAGTGATGCAAGAATATCACAAAAAACAAGTCAACTGCTTGGTAAAGGAGACATTAAAAATGCTGAAGACAGTAACACATTAATAAGCAGACTAACAGAAATGAAAAAAGAGGATGGATGCCAAGGAGGATGTCCTACAAAGCAGAATTGGCCAGATGGAAAAGGAGGTCCAAGAGCTCACTGAAGAAAATAATTCCTGAAATATAAGACTGAAGCAGATGAAAGCTAATTACTTTATGAAAAATCAGGAAATTATAAAACAAAACCAAAGAAATGAAAAAATTAGCAGACAATATGAAATATCTCATAGGAAGAACAACTGACCTGGAAAATAGATCCAACAGAGACAGTTTAATAATTATGGGGTACCTGAAAGCCAAGATCAAAAAAAGAACCTTGACATCATCTTTCAAGAAAATATCAAGGAAAACTGCCCTGATATTGTAGATTTGAAAGGGAAAATAAATATTGAATGAACTCACCAATTGCCTCCTGAAAGAGATCCCTAAAGAAAAACTCCTGGGGGGGGAGGAGCCAAGATGGCAGAGTAGAAAGATTCACATATGCTAGCTCTGAACCCACAGCCCATAAATTACCTGTAAAGAGGAATTCCCAACAACTTCTGGAGCAGCAGAAACCACAGAACAATGGAGCGGAAGAGATTTCTGTTCCAGAGGGCTCTGACAAACCGACACCAAAGGTCCATTGTGCACCAGATCTGGGGCAGAGCCCAGCCCTGCCTTGGGTGCAAGGCACTGAGAGGACCAGATCCAAGCAGGCTTCAGGGATGGAATCTCCAGCGGCTGCGTAGGTCCCTCAACCAACAGGCACTACAGGTCAGTGAGAGAGATTTCTGGGCTACCTGAGAGGGGAGCAGGGTATCTCCATAACTCAGGCTTCTTCAGGAGGCAGGAGCAGAGGAAGCAGAAGACAAGGGCTCCCAAAGCAGGCAGGAGCTTGGATTCATTGTTGAAGATCTCTGCATGAACCCCCTGAGGGAACGGAACCCCGTGTGGTGGCACTGGCCCCACCTGAGAACCTGAACTTTATCTCATACTGAATAGCAGCCCTGCCCCCCACTGAAAGCCCTGAGGCTGGGAAGCAGCATTTGAATCTCAGACCCCAAGCACTAGCTGGGCAGATCTGGAGGTGATGTGGGGGTGGAGAGCAATCTCAGAAGTCAAGTAACTGGCTGGGAAAATGCCTAGAAAAGGGGAAAAAAATAAGACCATAGAAGGTTACTTTCTTGGTGAACAGATGTTTCCTCCTTTCCTTTCTGATGAGGAAGAACAATGTTTACCATCAGGGAAAGACATAGAAGTCAAGGCCTCTGTATGTCAAGCATCTGAAATAGATATCCAATGGGCTCAGGCCATGGAAGAGCTCAAAAAGGATTTTGAAAATCAAGTTAGACAGGTGGAGGAAAAACTGGGAAGAGAAATGAGAGACATGCAAGAATAGCATGAAAAACACGTCAATACCTTGCTAAAGGAGACCCAAGAAAATGCTGAAGAAAATAACACCTTGAAAAATAGGTTAACTCAATTGAAAAAAGAGGTTCAAAAAGCCAATGAGGAGAAGAATGCTTTCAAAAGCAGAATTAGCCAAATGGAAAAAGAGGTTCAAAAGATAGATCACTGAAGAGAAAAGTTCTCTCAAAATTAGAATGGAAGAGATGGAGGCTAATGACTTTCTGAGAAACCAAGAAATCACCAAACAAAACCAAAAGAATGAAAAAATAGAAGATACTGTGAAATATCTCATTGGAAAAACCACTGACCTGTAAAATAGATCCAGGAGAGACAATTTAAAAATTATGGGACTACCTGAAAGACATGATCAAAAACAAAGAGCCTAGATATCATCTTTCATGAAATTATCAAGGAAAACTGCCCTGATATTCTAGAACCAGAGGGCAAAATAAGTATTCAAGGAATACACCGATCACCACCTGAAAGCAATCCAAAAAAGAGAAACTCCTAGGAATATTGTGGCCAAATTCCAGAATTCCCAGGTCAAGGAGAAAATCTTGCAAGCAGCTAGAAAGAAACAATTCCAGTATTGTGGAAATACACTCAGGATAACACAAGATCTAGCAGCTTCTACATTAAGGGATCGAAGGGCGTGGAATAGGATATTCCAGAAGTCAAAGGAACTAGGACTCAAACCAAGAATCACCTACCTAGCAAAACTGAGTATAAGACTTCAGGGAAAAATATGGTCTTTCAATGAAACAGAGGACTTTCAAGCATTCTTGATGAAAAGACCAGAGATGAAAAGAAAATTTGACTTTCAAACACAAAAATGAGAAGAAGCATGAAAAAGTAAACAGCAAAGAGAAGTCTTAAGGGACTTACCAAAGGTGAACTGTTCGCATTCCTACATGGAAAGACAATATTTGTAACTCTTGAAATTTTTCAGTATCTGGGTAGTTGGTGGGATTACATACACACACACACATGCACACACATGCACACACACATACACACACATGGACACACACACAGACACAGAGAGCACAGACTGAATTGAATAGGATGGGATTATATCTTAAAAAAATGAAGCGGTGAGAGGGAAATGTCTTGGAAGGAGAGAGGGAGAAATGGAATGGGGCAAATTATCTGTCATAGAAGAGGCAGGCAAGAGACTTTTTATTGGAGGGAAAAAGATGAGAGCTGAGAGAAAAACATCAAGTTTACTCTCATCACATTCGACTAAAGGAAGGAATAAAATGGACACTCATTTTGGTATGAAAACCTATCTTACAATACAGGAAAGTGGGAGAGAAGGAGATAAAGTAGGGTGGGGGGGATGATGGAAGGGAGGGCAATGGGAGGAGGGAGCAATCTGAAGTCAACACTCTTGGGGAGGGACAGAATCAAAAGAGAGAACAGAAGCAGTGGGGGGCAGGATAGGATGGAGGGAAATACAGTTAGTCTTACACAACACGACTGTTATGGAAGTCATTTGCAAAACTACACAGATCTGTCCTGTATTGAATTGCCTGCCTTCCCAAAGGGAATGGGTGGGGAGAGAGAGATGGGGAGAAGTTGGAACTCAAAGTTTTAGGAACAACTTTTGAGTATTGTTGTTGCTACTAGGAAATAAGAAATACAGGTAATGGGGAATAGAAAGTTATCTGGCCCTACAGGACAAAAGAGAAGGTGGGGACAAGGGAAGGAATGGATGATAGAAGAGAGGGCAGATTGTTGATGGGGGCAATTAGAATGCTCAGCATATTTGGGTGGGGGAAGGGGACAAATGGGGAGAAAATTTGGAACCCAAAATTTTGTTGAAATGAATGTAATAAGTTAAATAAATAAATTTATGAAAAAAAAAGAAAAACTCCTAGGAATATTGTAGGCAAATTCTAGAGCTCCCAGGTCAAGGAGAAAATATTGCAGACAGCCAGAAGGATACAATTCAAGTACTGTGGAAATAAAATCAGGATACAGAAGATTTAGCAGTTTCTACATTGAGGGGTTGCATGGCTTGGAATATAATATTCCAAAAGTCAAAGGAACTAGGATTAAAACCAAAAATCACCTACCCGGAAAAACTGAGAATAATACTTTAGAGGAAAAAATGGTCATTAAATGAAATGGGGACTTTCAAGCATTCTTGATGAAAAGACCACAGCTGAATAGAAAATTTGACTTTCAAACACAAGAATCAAAAGTAACATGGAAAAATAAAAGGAAAATGGGAAAGAGAAACCATAAGGGACTTACTAAAATTGAATTGTTTATGTTCCTACATGGAAAGATCATTTGTAACTCTTAAGGCTTTTCTCAGTATTAGGGTAGCTGGAGGGATTATATTCATAGAGACAGAGGGCACAGGGTGAGTTGAATAGGAAGGGATGATATCTAAAAAAATAATATTAAAGGATGAGAGAGGAATATATTGGGAGGACAAAGGGAGAAATAGAATGGGGCAAATTATCTCTCCTGTAAAAGAGGCAAGAAAAAGTTTTTCAGTGGAGAGAAAGAGAGAGGAGGTAAGAGGGGAAACATGAACCTTACCGTCATCACATTTGGCTTAAGGAGGGAATAACATGCACATTCAAACTGCTTTGAAAATCTATCTTACAATATAGGAAAGTAGAGAAGAAAGAGAAAAGTGGGATGTGGGGGGATAATAGAAAGAAGGCAAATGGGAAGAGGTATAATTCCATTCCAAAGGATGGAAGAGAATAAATGGGGACAGGATAGGATTGAGGGGCATATAGTTAATCTTTCACTACATGATTTTTATGGAAGTGTTTTGCGTAATTACAAGTGAATAAGATACATTTAATTGCTTGTCTTCTCAGTGAGGATGGGTGGGGAGGGAGGAAGGGAGAGAAGTTGGAACTCAACGTTTTAAGGACAAATGTTAAAAATTGTTTTTATGTGCAACTGAGAGATAAGATATACATACAGGCAACAGAATATGAAAATCTATCTCTTCCTACAGGAAAATAGAGAGAATGGGAATAAGGGAAGGGAGGGGTCTGATAGAAAGGAGGGCAGATTGGAAGAAGGGGTAATCAGAATGCATACTGTCTTGGGGTGGGTGGAGGGGAGAGATGGGGAGAAAGTTTGTTACTTGAAATCTTTTGGAAATGAATATTGAAAACCAGAAATAAATAAATGAATTTTAGAAAAGAAAGTTTGCAAAATCATGAGGCATATTCAGAGTGCACTCACATTTGTTAAAGCAAAATAAAACAATAAATAACATAAAATTAAATATTTTAGCATTTTCATCTTCAATTCATCTTTCACAATTTTTGCATGTTTTAATAATGTCTATAATGTTTGCACAATATCAATGTGTATGATATCCAAATACAAAAATACACATATTTGGGTGGGTGCTTATTTTTTGGGGGGATGCTTGGACAAAAACATTTTAAAGATCAACATATTAGATGATTTGCTGATCTGTGTAATTCTGAGTTTCTGTGATTCCTTGTTTTAATTCAATGCTTAAATGTGCTTAAAATATTCTCATTTATAGCTGGCCATTTGGGAGGTCCATCTTTCAAAGAGACTGCATTTTTAAAAGTAATGATTGCTGTTTGACTCCCTTAAACTAGTAATGCATGCTGACACCAGCTCTTAACAGGTGACCTGACTATGGAACTGAAGCATACTTTTAGAGTATACAGTTTTTCACCTGTACTTTTTGTTGTTCTGTCATTCAGTTATTTATGACTCTTTGTGACCCAGGGGGCCATGGAGTTTTCTTGGCAAAGATAATGGAGCAATTTGCCATTTCCTTTTCCATTGGATTAAGGCAAACTGAAGTTAAATGACCTGCCTGGGGTCATACAGCTAGCATATGAAGCTGAATTGGAACTCTGATCTTCATGACTCTTGAGGCAGTTGATAAAGTGCCGGGCCTAGAATCAGAAAGACTCCTTTACATAGGTTCAAATACAACATCAGACCAATGGATCAACTGCTGTGTGACCCTAGGCAAATCACTTCATTCTTCATCTGTAAAATAATCTAGAGAAAGAAATGGTAAACCACTTCATTATCTTAGCCCAGAAAATCCCAAATGGGGTCATAAAGAGTTGGACACAATTGAAAAGTCTCTCAAAAACAACTTCCTGACTCCAGCGCCAATGTGCTTTCTACTGAGCAATGTAGCTTCCTCATAGACATAGGGGCTAAGAAACTTTCCCAAGGTCACAAAGTTAGTAAGCGTCTGAAACCAGATGTGAATTTAGATCTTCCTAATATCAGAGCCATCTAGCTGCCCCTTCACCTGTAAGAGCAAATGGTAGTAATTTTGAAGATCTTGTTACTGTACATCTTGTCTGTGAGTATTTAAAGTTATACACAATCTGAACACCACTGTCTAAAACACCGAAACTGTCTATAATTATTTGTAATATGTACCAATTTATGTTGTTGTCCAATTATAACTGACAAGTTAACAAGAAGAATTTGAAAAGGAAACCTCCACAGGCATAGGAGAAGTGGAGTGGATATAGGTCCATTCTTAACTTTTTTCTTTTTGAAAACATAATTATGACATTTTAAGATGCTGATGGATATGGTCTCATAAAAATAGATATACTAATCCTTTATATTCATTAATGAGATGATAACATTTTGGGATTGATAGTAAAGGTTGATATTTTCTTTTAGATATTGGAGTTTAAATGTTCATATATTTAAAATATTATATTACACTTATTTTTAACCTTATAATATGCGTCTAGGTTTTTTGTCACTGAAATAATTTTTCTTTCTCTATTTCTTCTTCCCCATCTCCAATCCCCCCATCCCAAATTACAACCTTTTCCCTTATTTTATGACCCTATTTTCCCTGATATGATTTAACGTTGAGTTCTAATAGAAACAGAAACAGCTATTTTATAATTGGGCTTTGTTTTCCCTAGTATCTAAGATTACTAACTCTAAAATCATATTTCAATATAACCAGAACTAGGACAAAGGTTTTGAAGACATATTCTAATATTGTATTACTCAAGAATTCCTATAATTAAATCATTTCTTTAAAGACAAGACCATATCTATTAATTAATCCATATTATTAATAAACTACATCAGTATTTGTAAAAAAAAAAAAAACAGTTTGCAAAAAAAAATACAAATAGCAATAGCTGCAAATAGCAACAGGTAACATGACAGCACTGATTACATCTAGCCCTGAAATACCTTAAAGTGTGTTCAGATTCATAATGACTCAAAGTGATTGATCTTATAATCTACAAAGGAAAAACAAAGCAGCTTCCACCAACCAGCAAATGAATGATCAACGTCTGTTATCCAGATGATGATATGCTGTTAGATAGTACCTCACTGGACAAATTATCAGTATGTATTGTATATCTTTGACAGACTCTGAAGGTGGACAATGAACAGGACCAAGTATTGAATTGAAGGGAAATAGTTGGATGCATTTCTTCTGTGAAATTGTGTACTGTGTTTAATAATTTAGTAATTGCTCACTGATGAAAAAATCTACCTCTTTAAACAACTAGTACTTTTAAAAAAATTTATTCGTGCTTTTGGGTTTTACATAATAATCATACTCTTATACTGGATATCTCAAACATCTTTGTGTAGCTTGAAGTGAATTGAACTTAAAAAGCTTAAAATTGCACAAAGACTTTTAAGTCACCCTTAATATAGATAGGCCTCAATTAATGCAAATAATAGACCCCATGAAGTGGGCCCAAATATTTGTATTTGCTCTGTTCAAAGTTATAGTTATATAAACTAAGATAATTTGTCTCATCTCAATGGAAATATGCAAAATCAAATAAGGAGACAACTTCATGGGATTTGCATTTTACATAATTATCATTTCAATACTTTGAATTCAAATACATGTGACCATTTCATGGGATTTCTAATTGCCACTATTTGGGATCTAATTATGCTTTGTCCCATGCAACCCCTAACTCCAACTCCCTCATAGGAAAGATAAAAACAGTTAAGATGACCATTAAAATGACTGGGCCATAAAATGCAAACATATTTAATATTTCACTTCAATGCTGCTTTATTTTACTCTTGAGAAGAGGGAGTGTGTTTCATCATCTGTTTTGTGTCACTAAGAAAAGTTATTTTAATTAATTTGAATAGACTGTCTTTAAATAATAGAATTATGGAACAATACAAACTCCAAAAGATCTAAATTTCAGATAACTCAAGGGACAATGGAAAGATGTATTATCTATCAAAGTGCATGACCATTTTGTTTAAAAGTAGTTCAAAAAAGATATCAATAGAGAGGTATATAATGAGAAGAGGAGATGTGCTGGTTATATAGCCAAAGTAATGGAGATAATAAGAGTAATAATAATAAAAGTTGTTTAGTCTTTTATAGCCATGTCTGATACTTTATGCCCCTGTAGCGCCAACGTGATATTCAAATCACCTACTTCTGCCATGAATATCCCAGTGAAATTCTGAATCGTGAAATACAAGACTCTTTACATGGAAGACAGAACCAAAACATTTAATCAGACCCCAGAAGCCCAAATCCATCATAGTAACAAAAATCTATACACAACAACAATGCGAACAACACCATCCCCAAGGCTTCCCATGCTAGGCTTCCCACAAACCAATTCCCTTAAACAAATCACAAGCAAGTTCTCTTAAACAAAGTTCCCTTCTCTCACTCACAGTCAGCTGCCCACATGCTTGCATCCTTCAGTTCTGACTGCTTTCTCTCTAACTTCCTCTCAACTCTGCTCTAGCTTTGCCTCTCCCTGTTCTACCCATTCAAAAAATTCCTCCCACCACAGGTTCCATGTAACTCAGACTCATGTGACTCAGGCTTCCATGTGACTCACTCAGGTCACATGGACCTATAATGAATATAAAAGATCTCCTCATTTAAATTACCATTTGAGTCAGTCCCCTTTTGGAGTTTTCTTGGCAAAGATACAAAAGTAGTTTGTGATTTCCTTCTCCAGCTCATTTTACACATGAGAAAACTAAGGCAAACAGGGCTAAGTAACTTGCCCAGGATGACACAGCCAAGGAGTGACTAAGGCCATATTTGAAGTTAAGTTTTTCGGACTCTGAATCCAGCAATCTATCCATTATACCTCCTAGTTGGCCCAATAATACAGTTTTTTTAAACAATCTGTCATTTATATAACACTTGAAGGTTTGAAAATGCTTCACATATGTTAGCTCATTTAATTTTTACAATAACTCAACATAGTACATAAGATTATTCCCCTTGGAATTATATCTGAAAAAAAGACATTTGGCTGATCCTCTATGCAAGATTTGTATAAGAATATGGTCTTGAATAGCATAGAATGGGAAATAGTCAGTTCTAAGTAAGTGGAAAAGCATCATTTGCTCATGGGTAGTCAGAGCCAATATAATAAAAATGACAATTCTACCTGAATTAATTTACTTATTTAGTGCCATACCAAATTAAACTATCAGATAATTATTTTCTAGAGCTGGATAAAATAATGTCAAAATTCATCTGGAATAACATAAGGTCCAGAATATCAAAGAGACTAATGAAAAGAAATGCTAGGGAAGGTAGCCTAGCACTACCAGATCTTAAATTGTATTATAAAGCAGCAATTATCAAAATGACTTGGTACTGGCTAAGATACAGAAGGGTAGACAAATGGAATAGGCTAGGCACTCAAAACACAGTAAACAATGAATATAGCAATCTCTTGTTTGATAAACCCAAGGACCCCAGTTTCTGGGATATGAAGTCACTGTTCAACAAAAATTGTTGGGAAAACTGGATAACAGTGTGGTGGACACTAGGCATAGACCCATGCCTGACACCATACACAAGAATAAAGTCCAAATGGGTACATGATGTAGGTATAAAGATTGATACCATGGACAAACTGGAGATTCAAGGAATAGTGAATTTATCAGATTTGTGTAGAAGGGAAGAGTTTTTGACTAAAGAAGTGATAGAAAGCATTATGAAATTCAAGATGGATAGTTTTGATTACATTAAACTGAAAAGTTTTTGCACAACCAAATGGAATGCAACCAAAATTCAGAGGGATGTAGTAAATTGGGAAAGAAGTTTTACAGCTAATCTCAGGGATATAGGCCTCATTTCTAGAATATATAAAGAACTGAGTCAAATGTACATCAATACAAGTCATTCCCCAATTGATAAATGGTCAAAAGATATGAACAGGCAATTTTCAGAAGAAGTAGTTAAAGATATCCATAATCATATGAAAAAATGCTCTCAATCACTTTTGATTAGAGAGATGGAAATCAAAACAACTCTGAGGTACCCCATCACACCTATAAGATCGGCAAACATGACAGAATAAGAAAATGATAAATGTTGGAGAGAATGTGGAAGAATTGGAACACTAATTCATTGTTGGTGGAGTTGTGAGCTCATACAACCAATTCTGGAGAGCGATTTGGAACTATGCCCAAAAGGTTACAAAAATGTGAATACCCTTTGACCCAGCAATATTGCTTCTAGGACTGTATTTTCAAGAGATTATAAAAATGGGAAAAGGTCCTACATGTACAAAAATATTTATAACAGCTCTCTTTGTGGTGGACAAAAACTGGAAATCAAGGGGATGCCTATTAATTGGGGAATGACTGAATAAATTATGTTACATGAATGTAATGGAATACTATTGTGCTATAAGAAATGATGAACAAGAGGAATTCAGAGAGGCCTGAAAATTCTTATATGATCTGACGCTGAGCAAAAGGAGCAGAACCAGGAGAACTTTATGCACAGCAATGACCACAGTGTGCGAGAATTTTTTTCTGATAGACTTGGATCTACATAGTAATACAAGGACTTAAAAAAAATCCCAATTATCTTCTAAGGCAAAATGCCTTCCACATCCAGAGAAAGAACTATGGAATTCAATCACAGAATGTAGTAGATCATTTTTTTGTGTGTATTTAATGTTTTTGTTTCTTATATGATTTCTCCCATTTATTTTAGTTCTTCTATACAGCATGACCATAGTGAAAATGGAAATTTATGTGTAGATACTATGTAGAATTTTATGCTGTCTCAGGGAGGGAGGGGTTTTGTGGGGGATTGGGGGGTAGGTAGGGAGGAAAAATCTAAGTTTTGTGGTAGTGATTGTAGAACACTAAAAATAAAATTTATATATATGTTTATATATATGTATATATTACATTATCTTTTTAAAATTTCTTTTATTATGTCCTCTATCCTTTGCCAGATTATCTATAATTATGAAAACTGTCAGCATCTATTTTGCTCACATTTTTTTTTTGTGATGTGACTTTTAAAATAATGGTTTCTTTGATTAATTAGGACTGTATGGTAGCCTAAGTTATAGAATGGTGACATAAGTCTATTTTTTTCACCAAAATGCTTTTAATTTTTCTGAGCAGTTCCTGTATAATAAAGAGCCCATTTCCTAGTCATTTTTGTTCATAGATAATTCAACACATTGATGGCAATGCCCATTCTCTTTTGTTCCTGCTTTTTATGCTATCTTTTGACATCACCTTTTCTGCCCTCTAAGTGAATTTTGTTATTTTATCTCATTCTGTAGGATATCTCGTTGCTGACTTTAATGGATTTTTGTGGATTATAGTATGTTTTGCTACTTATTGGATATATTAACTTATCAACAATCGATTCTCTAGAGTTTTCTCAGTAAATAATCCATCATCTAGAAATCATTTATTTTTTGCTTTTTTTTCCTACAAATTATTTTTTTCTGGTATTGCTATGCCTCATATTTCTAGCACTATTTTGTGTACAGGTCTCCACATTCCTGGTTTCTTAAAGTTTATGTTGTGTTTATGTTAATATATTGGGGCTTCATATAATATTGATCATTAGGCCTCATTTTATAATGAAAGTTCCTTCTAGGACACATTAACTAAAATGATGTTTGTGGAAGTACAACAGAGCTCTATAATGTACTGAATAGATATGTAACATTTATATATATATATATATGTATATATATGTGTGTGAGTGTGTGTGTGTGTAAATACTCTGATTACATCTCTCTCTATATATACATACATAAATACATCTACATGCATAAAGAAATCTACATACATACATACATAAATACATACATATATGTATATATATACATATATGTGGAGAGAGAGAAAGAGACAGAGAAAGAAAGAAATGAAGACAGAGAAAGTGTCAGAGAAGGACAAAAAAGACAAAGAAACAAAGAAAGATGAACAGACAAGGTGTTCTATAGTGAATGAAGTGATAATGGATATTTCACTGAATCTTCATTCATTATATAAGTGGAACATTTAAAATAAATTTGTAGCAATGTTGTTATATGTTGCAAGGGAAAAGAATAGTTTCTAAGATTTCAGGCCATAGTTAAAAATGACCCATTTCCTTTGTTTTGTCGTAGTTATTTTAAATCTGTACTATTTATTTGTTTTCAGTAATTATATTTGTACCTGTCTATATTCACAAATTTTGTAAGTTTTTCCATAATAACTACTAACATTTTGTATTATCTGATGCATAGTTTTCTTGTTTTCTTTTATTAGTATTTTATTTCATTATTGCTCTGAGACTTCTAGTTTAGTTGTGATTTTATAACACGGACAGCTAGGTGGCATAGTGGATTGACTGTGGAGCCTGGAGTCAGGAAGATTCGTCTTTCTGAATTCAAATTTGGTTTCATATACTTACTATCTATTTGACCTGGAAAAATCATTTAAAGCTGTTTGTCTCAGTTTCCCCATCTGTTAAATGAATTAGAGAAAGAAATGGCAAACCACTTCTTTGCCAAGAAAACTCCAAACAGGATCACAAAGAGTTGGACAAAATTGGAAATGACTGAACCGAACATTTAAAAAAATTTCCTCTTTATGCATAATATATATGTATGTATGTATGCGTATATATATATATATGTATATATATATGTATATATCTTTATTTGTCAGTTTTGGGGAGTGTACCCACAGAAATGCAAAATTTTGACAATAGGTGTCAATTTCATGTATACTGTTTGTGAATTCTTAATTCTTTCTTTAGTGATTTCTTCTCTTTTTTTTTGTCCTCTGGTCTATTTTTTACTCTACTGTGGTCAGCACTTTTCTGATTGTGTTGGTGGTCTTATAAACTTTTTATTCTTTCTATTTTATTTTCCTTCAATCACATCTACTGTGATTTATAATTTGTTTTTTGATATTCCATGTCTTTGTTTGGAAACCACTTTCTTGATTACAGGACCTTTCTTCTCTCCTTCTTCTCAGCAGATCCCTTGGGTTATTGCAAAATATTTTTTAAGAAGAATAAAGCAGGCTTTTCTAGCTATACATTCTGGATAAAATGTATAGTGTTGTGTGTGTGTGTGTGTGTGTATTTAATGTTCTGTTCTACAAAAGGGCATTAAATGTGAACGCTCAAATAAATCACTTGCACAAGACATCAAATTGATATTTGCAATCTCTAATACATATTATTTAATAGCACAATTGACAAACATTTATCACTCTCCATAATGACCTAGAATTTCAATTATGAAGGCAGCATGGCACCATAGAAAAAGTGCCAGAGTCGGAAGACCTGATTACAGATCCTGATTCAGGATACCTATTGTCTACATGACCTTTGGAAAGGCATTGAGATTCCTTTCAGTTCTAAATACATGATGATGACATTTTCATGCTGGAATTTGGTCCAGTATATTCACTTCCTTTGATATAATGTTATAAAGATCATAAACAAATTCATCCTATAAGGGAATATAAGGTAATCTCTCATTTTTCATAAGAAAACTGAGACACAGGAAAATGAAATAATTTTTGCAACAGTAAAAGAAATTCTTATTTCATATCAGTGTAAAATTAATCTTGTTTGTAAGAAGTAATTTCAGGACATCTTCTAAGTATTCCATTCATGGGTCCATATTAAAGAATCAAAGGGATAATGTTAAAATTAAGAAAACCTGAGTTTAAGTCCTGACTCTGATGGATATGAACATTGTGATTATGGGCATGTTAGTTAATGTATGGAGAATTACTTGATATTACTTAGCTTTCCAGATTTGAAAATTATAGCTGCGTTGATGGAGAGGGAGTTTTCCCCATTATTATTCAAAAGATGAAATCATGGGAATTTAGGATTATAGGTAAGAGGAAAAGAGAGAGAGAGAGACAGAGAGACAGAGAGACAGAGAGACAGAGAGAGAGACAGAGAGAGAGGAGAGAACTCTTGAAAGTTCTTCAACCATGATTGCAAAAGTTAATTTTCTATATTTATTCTTAAAATACAATACACAATTTAAATATGCATTATCCATCAGCCTGATTCTCTTAAACCCATACCAAAAAACATTATAGTAACATAGAACAATAAGATTGCATAGCTAGAAACTTCCAAGTTTAACCCTTCTTTTGATAGATTAGAAAATGGAGGCTCAGAGGCAACACTGTCATCATCTACGAGAGCTGTTGTTTTTATTCTTTCTTTGTTCTGGAATATGATGTCTTGATTTGCTCATGAACTGGATTCAAGTAAGGCAGACTGCACAAACTCATCAGTCTCACTTTCCTCCTTAGTCCACCAGTGACTGAGTCTGCTCTAGTGACAAAGCAAAGGTTCAGATAACTGGAAATGGCCCAAGATGCAGTGGATGACCATGACTTTTCTAAATTAATGTCTTTTCCAGGTCTCAGTTTGTCTGTGGCCATGCCTATTTAGTGTCTAAGGGCTAGGTAAGAATTGACAAAAAAGGGCCAATTTGCTGTCCCAAAGATTTCGATCTGGAAGGTGAAGACCTTCAGACATTCTGGTAAAAACAAAAAATAATTAGTATTTACACTCACTCTAAACCATAAAAAACTAAACCATGAGTCAAAGAGGCCTGGGTTAGGAACTATTATTGTCCATTCCAGGAAAGTCAGAGGAATTTACATTTAAAGGCATAGTCTGCATGTGGTAGATATTTTTCCTCAAGAGTCCACTGGAAATTTTTTAAGCCCTTGCATTGCAATGAAGGACTAAGTCTTCCAGGAAAATTCCTCTCACACTGTGGTTGTTGTTGTGTACGAAGTTCTCCTGGTTCTTTCACTCAGCATCAGTTTGTATAAGACTTTCCAAGCTCCTCTGAAGTTTTCTTGTTCATCGTTTCTCATAGCACAGTAGTATTCAATTACATTCATATATCACAACTTGTTCAGCCATTTGCCAATTGATGGGCGTCCCCTTGATTTCCAGTTTTTGTCCACCACAAAGAGAGCTGCTATAACTATTTTTGTTAGTTTGTACATGTGGGACCCTTTCCCATTTCTGTGATCTCTTTGGGATAGAGTCCCAGAAGCAATATTACTTGGTCAAAGGGGTATGCGCATTTTTGTAGCCCTTTGGACGTAGTTCCAAATTGTTCTCCAGAATATTTGGATGAACTCACAACTCCACCAACAATGAATTAGTGCTCCAACTCTCCCACATCTTCTCCAACATTTACTGTCTTCCTATTTTGTCATCATATCAATATGATAGGTGTGATGTGGTACCTCAGAGTTGTTTTGATTTTCCTCTCTCTAATCAATAGTAATTTAGAATATTTTTTCATATGATTATAGATAGTTGTAATTTCTTCCTCTGAAAACACACACATCCTTTGACCATTTATCAGTTGGGGAATGACTTGTATTCTTGAACATTTGACTCAGTACTCTATATATTTTAGAAATAAGGCCTTTATCACTAGTTGCAAAAATTCTTTCCCAGTTTTCTGCTTCCCTCCTAATTTTGGTTGCATTGTGTTTGGTCATGCAAAAACTTCTCAATTTAATGTAATAAAAATTATACATTTTGCACTTCATAATGTTCTCTATCTCCTGTTGGGTCATAAATTATTCCATTCTCCATAAATCTGACAAATACACCATTCCTTGCTTTTCTTTCCTGCTTTGCTTTTATACTCATGATGATTATACTTTTACTGACTTTTAAAGTAGATCTCTCTGTCTGCAACACAAGGAACTATTTTCTGCAGTTTTTGTGCCTCACACTTGAGACTTTGGGTATTGTGGCCTCTCTTGTTCTTTCAGCTAGAAGCTAAAATGTTGCAGCTTACCTGGTGCTGAATTGGCTGGTCTTGGAAAGCAGAGGCCAGGTGAAGTCTTTTGGGGTTTCCTAGGAGTTACCCTGGAGCTAGCTGTGTTAATTGTGGGGGAAGGGTTTTCTGCACAGGAGGTCTCCTCTGCTGAGCTAGAGTATAGGCAAGCTTGGTCTGCGCTACTGAGTTCCTGATTCCCCTGGAATGCTGTGGCACACCTGGGTCCTGCTATTGGTAGTTGTGAGCTTCACGCCCCTGGGGTTCAGGATCTTCTCCCAGTTTACTGAGGTGGGGCTGTCTGGGACAATTCTGGTCCTGCACTGGTCCCTTTCAGCCACAGCTAGAGAGACCCTCCTTAACCTCATGACCTAAGAGACTGTTTACCCCTTCTGCTGCTCTGACTGTTCCAGAATTTTACCTGGGGAGTTATTCTCTGGGCTCTTCAAGATCAATAAGGGAAGGGAGATAGCAATTAGTGTTCACTCTGCCATCTTGGCTCCAGGAACCCCAATTTAGTTTAATTGCTTCTTTTTCAGATGAGAAAATTGAGACTCAGAGACATCACTGTCATTATCAAAAAGCATTAAAAGCTTATCATATATCAGGTTTTGTGTTTTCCACGCAAATTTTACCTGCATACCAGTTAAGAAACATATCAGGAGACATAGGGAAATATTTTGCTTTTGCACTTGTCTAAACTCATAGAAGTCTTCCTTGACTGGTGGATGCAAGAACTGGGCTGAACATAGATTATAATACATGATGAAAATGAAAGTGACATTCCAGGAACACCTCCCTATAAACAAGGGAAATTGTCCAAGCAATAGCTACCCCAGGATCAAGACAGTCTAAAGTTCTACATTCCTAAAACTATAGTCTCAGACCCACTGATATGTTTTCCTGTATATGTAGATATAATAAGGCCTGCCCTAATGGTAATCTAAAGAGCCTGAAGAAACTTTTAATTTACTCTTTATCCATTGTTCAGAACCCAATCACTATAATTCCTTGGGATCATAATAACTGGTGAAAGTATGTATCAAGAGGTTTATATACATAATTTCAAGTAACTTTTCTTCCCTTAGGAATTTCAAAATGTAGACAGCAGAAAATAAAGTTTTTTTACCTGTTTTAGCGTATAATGTGAAACTTTTTTTTTTTTTAGAAAATAGATACAGGGTCTATGCTAAGACAAACATAAAACATATGGGCAATTTTTCACCATAATGTTTTATTTGTACAGTGTTTTATGATATGGTATCAATACTAATGCTATCAAAATCTCATTCAAAATACTCAGGATATTTACTTCTACCTTTTTTAAAGACACTTTGTCTATAATAGTCAAAGCAGACAATTCTGAAATTGTTGCTGAAGGAAGTACACAGGTAAAATGGAAGATATGTAAATATCATTTCCAGGAACAAGGTAGCACAACTCTAAGGTCTCCCAAGGAAATGTGGGAAACAATTGGCAGGCAGATTGCTTGTGAGTAAGTTACCCAACATTTATTTTGTGCCCATTAAAAGTTTTCTAAACTCAGAGAATCAGGCTGCACGCAGAATGTTGTGCAAAATGTCTCAGTCTCTTTGAGGAGACCCTAGCTAAGGTCCTTTACCAACAGAGAGAACTGAAGACACAGCCCTTGTTCCTTTTTGGACAAAGGAAATAAAAGATACAGCTGCTCTTCTTGAAGAAGTTAAAACTAATGGGAAATTGATAGGGGATTTGGTTTCAAAGCTTAAGCCAAAATACACTTACCTGTGACCCAAGAACATTCTGCCAACCTTGTTTTCTCTGCCCCCATTTCACCTATTAAATTCTTTGTTTCTTTTATTAAATTGTTTTTCAGTTATGTCGAACATTCCCTGACCCCACTGGAGGTTCTGTTGGCAGAAATATTAGAGTGATTTACCATTTCCTTCTCCAACTGATTTTTCAGATGAAGAAACGGAGTCAAACAGGATTAAGTGACTTCCTCAGGATCACGCAGCTAGCAAGTGTCTGAGGACTGATTTGAACTCCTGAAGATTAGTCTTCCTGATTCCCAGTCCAGAGCTCTATCTACTGTGCCACCTGACTGCCCCTAAATGTATACATACATACATACATATATATGCATATATATATATATTTTTTTAAGGCCCTATTTTAATGATACATACTATATAACCTCTCATCAAATGGTAATTTTCCTTTCTGAAATCCACAAAATCCTTTGTTTTGTTCTTCTCGATTTATAGTTATAATTTATTATATAACTTTTGTATTATTGTTAACCTCTGTGAAACATAATTTCCTTAATCCCTGAAACGAGGTTTAAGCAGATAACCCCATTCCTTCTAGCTCCAATTCTAATTCTGTGATGTAGATTATTTGCTGTTTATCAGGGCATTCTCCCTCTCTGGGTCTCTCTCTTTCTCTCTGTGTCAGTCTGTCTATCTCTCTGTGTCTCTGTGTCTGTCTGCCTCTCCCTTGCCGTCTCACTCCCCCTCCTTTTTATACTTGGTCTTTTGCAGAGTCCTTGGCAATATCTCTCATGTATCCTCCTTTCTTTCCTTTGATGGTGCAATTAATCTGGTAAAAGCTCGTTTCACCTTACAACGAGACTTGGCACAACTTTCTGTTTTATCCTTCTTCCTCAAATTCCTTTCCATTTCAATCTATCTTCCACTCTACTGCTAAACTGATCTTTCAAAACTGAAAGTCACACCCCCATTTCAGTAACCTCCAGGGTTCCTTATTATCTTCAGGATCAAATAAAAATTATCTGTCTTTTAAAGACCTTTATAGTCTTCTTACCCCTTACTTGCCTTCTAGTGCTCTGATCAAATAACATTGGTTGGTCTCTTTGTTGTTCCCTGAATAAAACACTACTCCTGACTGCGTATTTTCACTGACTGTCTCCTGCATCTAGAATGCTTTGCCTCCTCACTTCTGTCTCTTTATTTCCTTCAGTTTACAGCTAAAATCCACCTCTGCAAAAAGCCTTTCTCAGTCCTTTAGAATGTTAGTGAATTACTTCCAATTTATTCCACATACATTGTTTTTGTACACAGTTATTCACATATTGCTGCCCTCATTTGAAGGAGTGCTCCATGAAGGTAAACACCTTCAAATGTTTACTTTATTTTCATTCTCAGTGCTTTGTATGGGATCTGGCACTTAGCAAATGCTAGGTAAGTGCTTCTTGGCTTATTGATTTAGGTACTCTCTCCATTGCCTAGCCTAGAGTTTTACCATATTTGACCATAATTAATTAATATTTGCTTAATAAACAAATGGGCATCTGAGCCATGTTTTCTAAGTATAAAGCATAAACTGGGTTTTATAGAAATATATTTTATGAAACTATATCTTATTAAAAACTAGTTTTCTCATGATTTTAAACAGAAACCTAGGGAATGGAGAGATAAGATTCATGAATACTTAGAAAGAAAATTAGACAAATGTATAACAAAACACTCTAAAAAATGTATGATTCCTATCTGTAAATTTTTTTATCTCTTCAACTGTTGGAATGATCAGAGTATCTAACAAGCTTTTCATTATCAAAATTAAGTCTCTCTATGAGGGATTAGACACTTTCAAGAGAGAGCACTTGATTTTTGGTAGTTCAGTGTGAACTGTTGCATTACTGGGCAACACATAAATAGAAAAAAAAAGAGATATGTTGAATCTCTGAAGTTAAGAACTTGATCATTTATTTAATAATAGCTCACATTTTATAGTGTGATAAAGTTTAGAAAGTGTTTTCCTCACAGTAACATGTGATCGAAGAAATTTACATATAATAAGATACCTTCTAACTCTGTGACCAATAATTTCGATTTTTCAGATAACAAAACTAGGGTTCAGGCAAGATAAATCATTTTCCCAGGGTCATGTAGTTAAATATCAGGACAAGACCACAAATCCTGATTCCCTCTCACAGAGGTGTATTCTTTTCAATACACTGTACAACCTCTTCATTGTCATATAAAGTTAGGAGGAGCTGACTGTAATTAATCTGAATTAAGAGAGACAACTTTCTGATACAAGGTGATGATAGGTCCATTGCATTCTCTCTTCCCTAGAAAGACACTATTTGCACTACTTAGTTCTGTTGAATATATTTTTGAAACATTCTTCTCCAGGCTTCTTCTCCACATTAGTCTTTCTTCCTGGATTTTCTCTACAATTCCACAGAAAACTCTCCACAATGGAAGTTTCTTATGTTTCCATATGGAAGTGATAGAATGATGTGAAATCTCTCTATCCAAGCTATAATCTAGAGTATCCTCACTGAATATACCTTTGTTTGTTAACTATTGGATGGCCAAGACATGTCTCAGTTTATTTCATTACTGAATCTGAACTTTAGAGTACCAGCTAAAGTCAGCTCCACCTCCCCCATCACTGACCTAATCCTCCAAATCATCTCTCCTGAAATGGTTAGGTATATATGTATCTGTTTAAATGTTCTTCCCTACCCCATAATATATAGATTCCTTGATGACAATATAGGCCTTTATCTATCTATCTATTCATTCATTCATTCATTTTAATTTTTATAACTCCATTGCCTAACAAAATACTTTGGTCGGTGAGTAAGAAATTTGCATTGGATTGAATGAGATTAAATTCATATAGCAAACAAAATTTCTTAGAATTTACATTGTTTATTTACTATATAAACAGTACTTTAAAGCACCTAACATGCATAATTTTGCAAGCTTTCCCAGTTGAAAGCTGACATTTGAACCAGTGTAAAGATTATAATTTGATAAAGAAACTTTTGGAAGACTCACAGCAACAAAAGGAGAGGACCTAGAGACTCTCAAGAAGGGACATGACCTTACGAATCTAAGCAATTGTATGGATCCAATAAATGATATGAGAAGCATTTAACAGTAGGGGACTGGATATGCCTTAGGAATGAAAGAATCTGCTTCATATAAAGAGGAATGAGGGGAAAAGTATACATTTTAGATACCTTGTATGTATATATATATATATATATATATATATATATATCTTGTATATATATATATACACACACATATACACATTTTTATATGTGTGTGAGTGTATGTGTGTACATATATTATATAGGCATATATGTATGTTATATATGTATATAGTTGTGTTTATATATAATATATATATATATAATTTTCATGTTTTTACATGGAAATAGAAATTACATTAGAAGTTAGTAGCATTCTATTTACATTATAATAGAAGTGGGTGCTTTGAAGACGGGGCCATGTTTCTATCTTTCTATCTCCAGGGTTTAGCATAGTACTTGGAACATAGTAAGTACTTAAATTCTTGTTGACTTTATTGTCTATATGTATAGACGTAGAAGGGGTGTGTATGTGTGTGTGTGTGTGTGCATATGCATGCACATATTATGGGTATGTGCCTCTATTAAACAGAGAGATCAAACCTGAGGAGCCCTAAGGACCGTTAAAACAAGGAAAGGCAAAAAGTAGACAAAATACATAGAAATTATTCAATTACTCCTGGAAGTACAGAGAGTAAATTCGTAAAGTATGAGAATGATCTGTATGTCTGTGTTCATCCTTCATTTTCGAAGAAGACCATGACATCAAAGAAATGATGATATGATTTGCACTCAACTTTGTTTTGAGTGAGGGAAGGCTATTCAAGGTCACCAACCTCACTTTCTCTTCTTGAGCCATCTGGGTCTAGTGACCAGATATTCATCAATTCATCAGAATGACTACAAATGGCCCAAGATGCAATGGGACACATTGGCCTTGTTAGGCTGGCCTTAGTCATTTAGAGGGATGTAATGCCCATATAGTGATGTAAATAACTTGCCCATATTAACTAACAAGTTTTCTTTTTCTTTTCTCTTCCTTTTTATCATCTTATGCCTCTCTTATAATTCAGAGGTGATGAGAGCTAAGAAGGCGCTGTCTCAACAAAGAATAAATTATGATTTCTTCTCTCTAATTTGTTACCTAAGTTTCAGGTTGAGGATGTGTGCTGCAAAATAAAGTATTTAATCCAGCTTTGTAAGAAGTGGAGTTCAGAGCTAAAAAGGGGCAGGGAGGGTGGAGAGTTACCCACATAAATGTAATCTCATTTCTGATGAAGTTTGAAAATATATGTCATCAATAAAGAACTTCCATTTATTAGCATTTATTATTATCATGAGTCTTATCAAACTTAGTAAGCTGGACCTTGTAGGACAGACATCTATTCAAAAAATTGTAATCATTTATCCAGCCTCATGGAAGTAGTAGCAGGTACTGAGAGAGAAACAGGAGAGGTCATGCATAGGTGGGATAAACCACCCTTTCTACTTTGAGTACTACATCCTCTCAGATCTTATGGGAGGCAGTCCATGACCCTGAACCCAAAAGCCCTGGTAACAAAAGCCTGGTCCTTGCCATCATCTGGAGAACCAACCCCTGTTGAAATCTGACCTGGCAACTGCCTCTGCATATTCTAGAGCCCTCAGCAGGAACCACAGTGACCCAGAAAAAAAAAAAATCATGATTATGACCTCAAGAACCACCAAAAGGTTGAATTTTAGAATTGTATATGATTTCATTAGTAGAAATGACATTAAAGAGGATGCAATACCAATGCATCCTAAAAATCACTAGGTCCTTCTATTTGTGTTGCAGCTGACTCCTCATATATGTTTTCTCTCTCCCTGTTAGTTTATAGGCTTTTTTGAGAGGTGAAACTTACTTTTCAATCCTTACCCCTAGAAATTGGTACACTATATTCAATCCCTCATTCATTTAGTAATTCATTTATTCATTCAGCAAAAATTAGATTGCTTTCCATTTTAAATTGCCTATGTATGTACATCCATGAAAGCAGCATCATGAAAATATTATTCTGCTTTTTCAAGGAGGTAAAAGTAAAGCATCCTTTTGGTTTGGTCTAAGAGGTGAAGTAAATTATTGTTGCAGTTAATGCTAATGTTCCAGTGGTAATTACCATAGAACACCTACTGAAATTATAGTGTGAATATAATTTCCTTTGGAGTTGATTACCACCTGGATTTGATTCTTTCTAATTGGTTAAATAGTCATGCTTTAAGAAAATAGCATCTATTCAGAGAACTGCAATGAGTCAATCACTGGATAAAGAATAAAAACAGTAATAACAGAAATTCACACCTATACTGAAATCCGACATTGTGAAAGTTTGTTTACAGGAATTGCAAACTGAGGCTTTAACAAGATTTCATGTTTTATGTTTTATGTTGTGTTATTCCAGTTGCACAGAATCTGTTTCTAGGAAGGTTGCTCTGTGGCCCAAGAGGAGCAGAAGGTAGTCATCTATTTTATTAAACCTTGGGCTTAAGAAATTCCAAAAGATGGCTAGATTAAAGAACAGAGATGGAAGTATTTCAAGAAAAGAGAATAAACTACTTATACTTAAAGGGCTCAACTCTCTTTTGACATTATATTAAGAAGATCACTGAGAACTATCATTGTAGAAGTATGAGTTAATAGTTTTTACTCTCAACAAGTTGATAAGCTCCTGGATGGCAGGGAATATGTGTTATTTACCTTAACATCTCCCTTGGTGCTAACCCTAAATCCTTATATTTGTTGAGTAAATAATAATATAAAAGTTGACATTTTATTCTGTCTCGCTATATACAGCTAGTACTGCTGCAGTTTCAATTCTGCCCACCCAGGGATGCCAAAAACTGATGGCATTTCATGATGTGTTGTGGTGTAACTGTCTCAAGGAATTCAGTCAGACCACTTCTAATCCAAGCATAGGTATTTATTGAGATTGACATCTCTCATGAAATGGACTGCATTCTAAGACGAAACAGAAACTTCAGAGAAAGTATAGTGGATTTTATATGGTAAAGATGCAGTTACATAGCAGAAATGATAAATATTAAAAATACTTGAGGGGTTTATTAAGGGACTAGGTAATAGGGAGGGGATTCCTATTACCTATGCATTTGATTACCCATAAGGTATACAGAAAAAGCCATTTTGGGGGGGATATATATGTGATAATGACATTATAATAAGCCTTTCTACAACATAACTGCACTCTAGGGAAATTGTTACTATTACTGTGCAGGTACATATTTAGGGAAAGTCCCTTCTATTATTTTGGGATCCACATACTCCTTGGGCATCCTGGTGGTACTGTTTCATGATTGGCTGAGTATTGTGGTCCTGTCGAAGACTAGATAGATGTGGTTGTTGCTGCATGCATAACACACCTGCTGTTTCTCTGGGAAATATGAAGAATGAGTCTGAGGGAAAGTGGCTACCTAGAGGCTACTCCCATCACATGGACATGCTTATGGTTGTGTGACAAATATGAATTCATGTAAACACTTGTTCCAGTAAGCAGCAATGCAATTAGGACATTGAGTGTGTGTGTGTGTGTGTGTGTGTGTGTGTGTGTGAGGGAGGTAAGTGACTAGGTAGGGGCAGTGGGTCTGCTATTCAGTAGGACATATAAGGAATTTAAATATTGAGGCTGGGGGCAGCTTTATTAGGATTCCATCAGTATCATATATGTATATATGTAGGTATTCATATCATAAACATATATGCATATACACGAATTCATACAATACTGTCCTTTGATTTGATCAATGTAAGATATTCTTAGTATGGAAAATAACTCTATATAGATACAACCTTGTAATATTATGTGTATATACTGTATATTTAATGTTCATGTATTGCATATAACCTATATGATTGTCTTGTAAATTGATTATTGAAAGATATTTTCGATGTTAAAATATACTGCAATTTCATAATTTCCTTAAGTCAGATGATGAGTTTGATAAATAATTAAATGCATTTAAGGCTGTTTTTAAAACATAGCACCATAATATTATCATTGTAGCTATTATAAAGATAGATAATATTTCTATAAAGATTCCCATATGTTTAGACTTAAAGATTTGCCTTTTAAGAGAATCAAACGCACAGTTTGAATAAGGCACTATCAGCTTTGGTAACATAATCAAGACAAAATGATAGAGATAATAAGCCTTAGTTCTTTTATTATTTTATAAAGTAAAATCTTTATTTGAAAAGATTAATTTAATTTTCAAATTAATTCAACTTTTAATATTTAGTGATTAATACTCTAGACTTTTAAGAAAACATATATATATATATATATATAATATATATATAGGTCTAAGCAGAATCATATTGTAAGAGAAGCAGAAAGACACTTATTAGTAGATGACCTGAGCTTGCATTTCTTAATTTCTCTCTTTCTCCCTCCTTCTACCCCTTTTCCCTCTCTCTTGTACACATGTGTGTATGTATTTGTGTGCATGTGTATATGTATGTATGCAATTCTCTCTTTGTGTCCCTCTTTCTCCTTTTCTTTATATACGTTCTTCTTTAAATAAGTTCAGAAGAGGTTGAGGTTCAAGTTTTGCCTGCTCCCCACTCCCAACATATTACCCCCTTCATTTTAAAGACAGAGTCAAGGCCAGGTAACAAAGAAAAAATATATATCCTCTAAAAATAGTGTGAGGAATGCTAAAGGTCAAAGTAAACTGAGGCTAGTAAGGGAACCTATAAGCAAAAAAACGAATAATGTTTTCTTATCTAGAATTTGTTGTACTGGTTTAAAAAAAGAATAAAAGAAGATATAAAACTACTCAGAGTGGATAGGTTGAAGGTAATTGACAACAAGAAGTCAGAGCTATTTGTTATTTTGTCAGGTTTTTTTCCCTATTAAATATTGAATAATATTTACAATGGAAATGAGGGGACACAGATAAATAGCTGGAAACCAATACTCAAGGTAAGGAAAGAGATAAAAAGAGAGTGCCTATTTGCCCTTGATGAATTCAAGTTCCCTGTCCCAAAAATGTGCTACATCTTCAGGTCCTGAAAAAACTGGGCAAATGTGGTCAAGGAGCTACTATCAATGATATCTGCAAGATCATGGGAGAGATAATATAAAACTGGAAAATGATAAATATCATGATTTCAAAAGAGGGAGAAATAAGTCTATACACTGTAGACCAGTGAGCACTGATCATGGGGAAAATAGATTCTAAACATACGTTATTAAATTGTTAGGTGGCAAACATTTAGAAAAACAAGCCATGCTTACAAAAAGCCAATAATGCTTCAAGAACAGGTTGTGCCAGAATAAACTCAATTCCTTTATGACACTCTATTTAACTAATAAACAAGGAGAATGCAGTGGATTTAGTTCACCTAGATTTTAACTAAGTCATTAATAAACTACTTCATTCTATTCTTATGGACAAGATCAGAAGATATGAATGAGTCAGTAATAAAAAAAAAGCATTCTGAACTATTTGTATGACTATACAAAGAATAGTTCTTAGTCAGTCAATGCAAAGGGTCAGAAAGTCAATGTCCAGAGTAAAGATCTTCACGAAATTTGCAGAGGACACAACCCTGAGAAGGAAAGCAGGCACAATGGATGATAGTGTCAAGATTCAAAAAGATCATGGATTGGAGCATTGAGCTTAATTTTATAAAAGGAAATCTAGCATGGATAAAATGTAAAGTCTTACTCTTGGGCATAAAAATATCAACTTCATAAATATAAGATGAAGAAATCATGGAGAGATATCAATTATTTTGAAAAAGATGCAGGGGTTCTACTGGAGTTTAAACTCATCATATGTCAGGAATATGACTTGTCAGCCAAAACTGCCCATGAAAATTTGGGTTAGGTGTGGGTGATAGTGCCACTATACCCTGTCCTTTTCAGACATTATCTTAACTATTATATCCAGTTATATGCAACATAGTTAAGAAGGACATTGATAAGTTAGAGAGTAAAAAGAAGAATGCAGCCAGGTTAAGGAAAAGCTTTCTGTTCATGTCATATGAGGATTATTTAAAGGAACTGCATATTTTTCGATTGTAAAAGAGGTTCAGGGGAGCATGACAGTTATCTTAATGCATTTGTGGGAATATCATGTGCAAAAGTACTTAGAATATTTCTATGTGGATCCATAAGGCAGAATCAGAAGTTTAGGGGCCAAAATAAAAACAAAACAAAATAACAACTCAAACAATTGGAGCCATCTAAAGGAGATATTACCTGCCTCGATATTTAGTAGGTTCCTCCCTTCTGTTTCCTTGTGAGTTCAAATCTGGCCTTGGACCCTTAATGCTTGTGTGACCATGGGTAAGTCACTTAACCCTGTTTACCTCAGTTTTCTCATTTGTAAAATCAGCTAGAGAACGAAATAGAAAACATTCTAACATCTTTGCCAAGAAAATGCCAATAGGGTCATGAAGAGTCAGGCATGACTGAAATGACCAAAAAAAATCAACAGTCTCCTTAAAAATCTTTAATAGATGGCATTTACCTATTATAATGGGAATTCATTTCACATATTAATTGGACAAGATGACAACTGAGGTCCCCTCAGACTCTCAATTTTTATAATTCTGTAATCATGGCCTTTTCTTAGTTACTTGGCTAATGAAAAGGATCTAATAAATGGATAAACACTAAAGTATAAAATGATTGATAAATGTGTTGTTACCTCCTAATTCAATTTGCATTTTAATAGGTATCAAGATCTGAAACCGAAGCAATGGAGGAATAGTAGGTAGAAGAGAATTCACATAAAGTCTGAAACCATCTCTCTGCTCTTTATATCACAGAAGGTAGGCAGTTATACAATCCACCTATTAAAAAAAGACCAACTTTCTTTGTGTGCAGACATGTGTTGGGGTGTATGGATGTTCAGGGGGGACTATCACCTTTGGTATGAGGGCTTGGCAAGCCTTTTTCAGGGCTATAAATCTTCTTTTGGTGTCCATCTATCACCCAACTTCTACCCATGGTTCCAAGAAACTGTAGTAGGTACAGTCATCATACCCTGGTAAAACCATCTTCGTAGATGGGCTACACCAGGTTGAGTGTAATGGGCCTCAAAGTCATTGGCAAGTAAAGAGGATGTCCACCCCAGAAAAATGATGACATTCGTGCACTTGACTTTGTTTTGAGTGAGGGAGGGCTGTGCAGATCACCAGCTTCACTTCTCCTCCAGAGCCATCTGAATCATCAGACTGACTAGAGATGACCCAGGATGTAATCAGAGACCTTAGCACCTTTAGGCCTTGCATGAAACGAGGCTGAGAAATGAAGGCCAACTTACGAAAGTGGGAGCTGTTTTTTTGGAGCAGCTGTTTTGAGGAGGAGCACTGTGAAGCTAATGTAGGTTTAACAATCAGATACAATCTAGTGAACAAGCTTGTATGCCTCCTCAAAGGAGTGAATGACAGGTTCATGACAAGATGACTGCCACTTATAGAAAAGTGACATTCCACCATCATCAGTGTATGTGCTCCCATCATGATGAATCCTAATGAGGTCAAGTAGACACTCTCAGATGTGGCAATGAGTCATTGGGAAGAACAAAGTCAGAAACAACAAAAGCAATGGTCACTTTCTGTTGAAGACTTATACATTTCACAAATTTCTCATCACCAACACTGTCTTCTGCTTACCTCAGCACACCAAAATGGAGTGAATGCACCCTCACAGCAAGTGCTGTAATTTAATAGACTACATCATCATAAGAGGAGATAAGCAGAATGTGAGAGTGACCAAGGTGATATGTCAAGCAGAGTTCTGGACTGATCATAGACATCTTCTCCAAGCGATGCATTCTTATTCCCAACAAGTAGCTACAAGGCAAGATAACTAGCAGGAGACTCATCATTAACAGATGAGTGCTCTTCTGCATTGGTGACCTGGAGGGAAAACTGAGTCATCAGACAGCAAGAGGGAACTGAAAAAGAATGGGCAGCTTGCAGAGATTTGGTGTACAGAATAACATTTGCTCATCTGGGCAGAACTCTCATAAACATCAGGATTGGTTTGATGAAAACAATGGAGAAATTCAGAAGCTACCAAACAAAATATGTGAATTGCACAGGGTTTACCAGTAGGGCAGTTAATCCATCTCTAAGAAGGCAGATTTTAAGTCTAGCAAAAGTAAAGTTCATGCATAGCTTATAAAGATGCAGGATTCTTGGCTTAGTGAGAAGGCAGATGAGATTCAGCTTCACTCTGATACAACATTCGAAAGCATTTCGACAAAGCCCCAAAAATTATCTATGGTCCTTATTTATGCACCATTTCAACTACTCAATAAAGATGGAACCACCATGATCAATGATAATAACATGATCCTGGAGAGATGGGCCAAACAATTTTATGGTGTTCTTGATACACTATTATCAACCAATGTTGAAGCCATTGACTGTATACCAGAGGTTGAAGTCAAATCATCTCTAGTTGAAGTTTCTAATGAAGAAGAGGTATTGAACATCATTAGACTCTTTTCATGTAGCAAAGTGCCTGACACTGATTCCATCCAGCAGAGATGTATATAGCTGGTATTCCACTGCTCATCCAGAAGCTGACTGGAATCTTTTAGGTTGCATGGCAAGAGGAGGTTATCCCTTAGGGAACTTAAAGATGCTTCCATTGTTCATCTCTATCCAGGAAAAGGAAACAGTTGTCCTGTGATGATCACAGGAGAGTCTCTTTCTTAGTCATTACTAGTAAGATTCTTATCAGATTTCTAATTAACTGACTTACCCTTCACTTTGAAGATGATCATCAACCTGAGAATGGGTGTGGTTTCAGAAAGGATTGATGAATGGTCAACACAATGTTTGCTCCCTGACAACTCCAGGAAAAATGCCAGGATTAGAACAAAAGTTGGTACACAATGTTTATTGATCTGACCAAGAGCTTTGATACTGTCAGTCATGAGGGTTTGTGGAAGATCATTGTAAAATTTGATATCCCCAAAAAGCTCATCAATATTGTATATCAGTATAGTGATGACATGCTTGCATGGATTCTGGATAAAAGACGATACTCTCACACTTTCACAGTCACCAGTAGAGTGAAGTAGGGCTGTGTGCTCACTCCCATGATATTTTGCATGATGTTTTCAGTGATGTTGTAAGAGACCTTCAATAAGGATGAAAATGAAGTCAAACACACTAATGGTAAACTATTTGGCTTAAAAAGACTACAAAGGAAGATAAGGGAGAGTTAGTGCTTGACCTTTTTTCCCAGATGATTGTACACTCAATGCAGCTTCTGAAGCTGAGATACAATAGATCATAGATCAATAATCTGCTGCTTTTGCTCCATTTGGGCTAAATTAACATCAAGAACACAGAGATTCTCCATCAACCATCACTATACCATCCATATGTGGAAACATTAATTACACCAAATGAAGAAATTTTGAATGATGTGGACAAGTTAATTTCCCTTACCTTGGCAATATATTTTCTAGGAATGTCCACATAGATGATGAGGTTGACACACAGATTACTAGAGCTAGCTCAGCATTTGGGAGGCTCCAAAAGAATGTTGAGGGAAAGAAGAGGTATTAGCCTGCATACCAATCTGAAGACCTATACGACCATTGTGCTAACTTCAATGCTGTATGTCTGTGAAACCTGAACAGTTTACCAGCAGCTTGCTAGAAAATTGAACTATTTCCATTTGATTCATCTTTATGAAGGTTCTGAAGATTATCTGACAAGATAAGATACTGGACATTGAAGTCTTTTTTGAACTGAACTGCAAAGCATTCTAACTACTGAAGAGTCTAACTCCTATGGAACTTTTTGGCATGTAACCAAAATGTCAAATGTACATTTACCTAAAAAACTATTTTACAGAGAACTCTCACAAGCCCAGTGTTCACAAAGAGGTCAGAAGAAACAATACAAGGACACTTTCAAGTCTCTGTGCAGAATATTGGTATTGATTGGGAGACATGGCTGACGTACAAACAGCATGCCATGCCCACATCAAAGAAGAAATTATGTTCTATGATTAAAGCAGAGTAACACAATGGAAAATGTGAAATGTACAAATCTAGGGAGATATCCATCCCCAATGTTCAAAAGGACTATTTGTGCCTGACCTCTGATAGAATCTTTTAAGTTTGTATTGGACTGATAAGCCACAGTCCAACACACTATACCTTGGTCCTAACATTGTGATGTCATTTGGTCCTCTTTGAATATGAAAGATGAAAAACCTCCCTATGTCAATAGAATCAAAATGAATTGCTAGAATGTTTTAATATCAAATAAATAGTTATATTTTAAGATAGTTTTGGGCTTTTCTTTTTACAGTAAGATCTCCATCTTCTATTCATTTTATTATTTAGTGGATATTGAAATAGTAAGTATTTTTGTTTCATCTAATTATGGTTCACACAAAGTTAAGGAATTTTCTCCTATTACAGTAATTGATTTTTTGTTCAATGAAGTTTTGTCTGTTCTTGTCACTAACAAATAGACTAAAAAAGAGAGGAAGGCTCAACATTGAGTTAAATCAATGATTTTGATCTTTCATCTCTGTTAACGCTCTCTATCAGATACTAGACAGAAGAGAAAACAATGGCAAAGAAATTATCCTTTCTAAAATTATTTTTTTGGTGTCTATATCATGTCATCTTTTCTCTGACATTTATTGTTGCAAGCTATAATCGATAGATTCACAATAATAGCATGGACATATTCATCAAATATTTTAGTTCAATTTAGGAGTAGCCGATTGTGAGCACTATTGTAATAATGTAAACCCAAAGGCAAAGCAATGACAGAAGTCCATTTCCTTTTATTTAGAATGGTGGCTGAAATCTCTAGGGAAATCACAGAAGAAGGATTTAACATTGATCCATCTACTTTAATCCTCTCTCTTCAATCTCAAGTAGTTTCCTTCCTTGTTAAACTTTGTGTTCAGTGAACTTTAGTTTTTTGTCTTATAGAATTCAACAAATATGCCCTCCACATGTCAGGTGAACTTTTCAAATATGAATTATGACTATGGGTCATGCTATCTCTTTGTATTTACTTTGGAATATTTATTTGATAATTTAAACTGGATCTCTGTATTTTTCAGATAATTTTACAGATTGAAAATTACTTATATTCTTAAAATCCAAGAGAATTATGAGTTCTTTGAAGTGACAGAAATTACCCAATTCTCCATGGTATATGGTTTAAAATATCTTTTAAAGGAAACAGAAGAGAATTACATTTGGCTCCAAATGAAGGTGCAGTTTTAGAGAGATTTTTTGGTACATTTACTGCAAAGAAGAGAATGAATTAGACAATTTCTATCTTTGTTGCATATCACTAAGCATAAATATCATCAAGAAAACCATTGAAATGATAAGAATCTGATGAATACTGTGCAATGGGTTTTTGCATCAAATTTTTCAGAGGAAGAAGCTGATAATATGATGACAACAGCAACAAGGAGAAACTAAAGAAAACTATCCCTAATTATATTAATATTTTTAGGTCAAAATCTGTGATTTCATCTGGAACTCTTGGAGAAACTCCCTCAGAAAAAGCATGTGGGGAATATTCTGGAATTAAGTCTTAGATATTTGTCTGGCACACTGACATTGTGAGACACCTAATAGAATATATGCCAGTCACCTACAAATCACAGACCACCAGTTCTATTACATGATACTGTCATTTTCACAGCACAAGTCTTTTTTTGTTTTGCTTTTATGTTTAAGAAGATGAAGGCCTATGAAACAATCCAAGGATTTTTTAAATTAATCTGGAATTATGCCCAAAGGGTCGTTAAACTACCTATATCCCTTGACCCAGCAATACCACTACTTGGTCTATTTCCAAAGATAATTAGGGAAAAATGGAAAAAAAGCCCATATTTTCTAAAATGTTTATAACAGCTCTCTTTGTGGTGGCAAAGACCTGGAAATTACAGAGATGCCCATAAACTAGAGAATGGCTCGGCAAGTTATGACATGTTATTGTGACAGAATACCTCTATGCTATAAGAAACAATAAGCTCAATAATTTTAGAAAAAAAACATTGCATGAAATAATGAAGAGTGAAATTAGCAGAACCAAAAGAACACTATATACAGTAACATGAATATTGCTTTAAGAATGACTTGAATGAATAAATTATTTTGTGTATTATGAATACCCAAATTAAATATGAAGGACATATGAAGAAAGATGATGTCTGCATCCAGAGAAAGAACAGGTGAGTAGAAGTACAGATAGAATATATGCACATACATATCTGTGTATATGTATGTGCATATATGTATATACATATATATTTAATCATATTATATTTATTATGTACATATACATAATACATAATTGTATTTATATGCATATATATTTGTATTATATATTATTTATATATGTATATGTGTGTGTCTAATGGTAGCCTTTTCAAGGGGGAGAAAAAATAAATTTACATGATAATTTTGTTGCATAGTGGAAAAGAATTGGTCATATGCAAGCATCTTTTTTATTAGATTATATATGGGAGGCTTATTTTATTCCATAAATTAAAAATAAATCAGAATGATCAGGGATGAAGAGGAGGAGGAGGAGGAAGAGGAAGAGGAAGAAGGAGAAGGAGGAGGAGTAGGAGAGGGTGAGGAAGAGGAAGAGCAAGAAAAAGGGGAAGAAGAAAAAAAAGATGAGGAAAAAGGAAAAGCAGCAACTGAGGACTATTAGAACATCAGAAATTAAGGATCATGCTGAATTTTATGGATTGTCATTTTCATTTAATACAATACACTAACGCTCAGTCATCTGTTACAACCATGTGTACAACACTGCTCTCATACGTCATGGAGATCAAGGTGTTCAGTAAGATACAAAATATTAAGTAAATGTTCACTATCAAAGAAACAAAGTCTCTATGTGATTTTAAAAATATTCTCTAAGAACTAGACAAACTTAATAAAAAGAACACTGAACAAGAAGTCAGGAAATTTAGTTCTTGTATTTCTTCTGACACTGTGTGACCTTGAGCAAGTATTTAGGCCTTAGATCCTCTGTCTATAAAATAAGACAAATTTCATTAGATGTTTTCTAAGGTTCTTTTTGCATCTAAAAGTTTATGACTGTGTTAAGTTTAATTTCTTTCCTCCCTACCTGCTGCTCATATAAAGGCTGTGTCTAGCTGAATTTTTTCTATAGGTCATATTATTGTTTAAAGGGCATAAAGAACACTAGCTTGAGGGTAAAATACATAGTTTCTTTGATCTCAGAAGAAAAAAGTATTTCCTCACATTATAGAGGCTTTCATTATGATAGCATATAATTTTCTCATGTTTCTCACAGATACTTGTTCTTTAAATAGTATTATGTATTTAATTTTTTTATGTTTTCCTTCTTAGTTAGTATACATGCTGTCATTGATTCCTAGCATTCCAAGACTCCTGAAGAATTACTTAACAAAATCTAGTGGAGCTGGACTGTCCTCATATCTTTTTATCTGAGAGAATAACAAAGCTTAACATCCTTTCAGAGAACTTTCAACAAAAAAGTTCTCTCTTAATAGCAATAATGATAAAAACAACTGTTTTTTTTCTTTCTCAGCTACTTTAGCATTTATTAAAAGTAGCATTTGATAAAAATATGAAATTTTAATTTGGATGAAATTCATTCACAGTAGCCTATTACTGTGAAATCAGGCAAATGTCCACAGGAGCAGTTTTAATTCTTTTGGTAGTCATTAGGCATACAATGCAATAAATGTTGCTATTTGAATTTACCAGACTACTGATTTGCCAACATCAATGACGTAAAATGACACTAATTTAGTACTATCATTTCTTTTTTCCATTCCTCAGAGTAATTGGTAGCTGAATTTCCATCCACTTTCTATATTCCTCTCCATCTCTCCCTCCCTCCCTCTCTCCCTTCCTCCTTCTCTCTCTCTCTCTCTCTCTCTCTCTCTCTCTCTCTCTCTCTCTCTCTCTCTCTCTGTCTGATTAGCTATAATCACCACAAGATGGCTCCCAAGCTTTTCAAAATGTGGTAGATTAAACTTTTTTTTTTTTTTTACTTATCAAGCTAATCTGCAATAAAACTGATTATTAGAGTCTAGAGTACTATTGAGCAGGTCAAGGATTAGAGTCTTGTCTAACTAAATAAAAACTACGTTTCTATCAAAGCCCTTAGGATTTTTTGAAAGGCAATTCTGTTACTTTATCTGTGGATATCCCATAAGAGGTTGTTATCTCCCATGTGTCTTTTATAATTATCCTTTATCTTGTTGCAAATCTTTCTCTTAAATACAATGTGGGATTCAGAGTTCAGTATTTAAAGATACTATTAATAATGCTATAGAAATGAATGGTTTCGTATAAAAATAACATTTCCATTGATGAAATTAAAAAATATATTGAACCCTTATCCCAAGCCTCATATCTATAGAAAATCTAATGATGAAAATGAAAACTTTGAATGAAGTATTTAATCTCCTATCATCTCTCTTCAAACTGAGAATATCTTCTAAATGCTAGATTTGTGTTTATTTTGACAAAATCCACATTTTCTAAGCAACCTAACTACAGAGCCTAGCTCCTGCTAGTTAAGCACAGTGTTCTCAGATAAGAGCAATAGACTTTCTAACTAAATCAGTTGTATCTAGAGGTCCTTTACTTAACACAAGGTTTCAGAAACAGAAATAGAAGAAAAGAGAAGGACTTTAGGGAGGAGGGTTTGAATCAGATAATTCATTATTACAAAAGTAGGCTGCCAGCATGAAAATGTTTTTTTCTCCTTGGAATCCAGTTAAAAAGAAGTACAAGGCTTTTATGTATGTCTTATTAAACATGTTTTGCAGTTTAGGCTGCTCCAGATTTGCCAACCCTTTTTAGAAGATAAATCAAAATATAAGTTAATGCTTATCTTAGTCTGAGTGTCAAGTTCCTAGCCACTCTTAGATCTACAAGGAAGAGACAGTAAGTCTACTCTACAGATTACTTTATCACTGTCAATATTACTCTCTCAGATGAGCCACAAGACTTTAGTTTCCATTTGTTCAATTTCTAGCTGTTTGAGTCAGTATTCATAAATTTCAAGGAAAAATGTAAATTACTTTTATGTTGTACAACTTCTTTCTTCCTCAGATAGGAACTTTAATAAATGCTATAACCACTCATCAGTTCAAAATAAGTTTCTTTGGCTCATGACTTTTCCTTATGAGCAAATTAGAATTTTTTAAAGACATACTGCATACAAAAGCTAAGTGACAGCATTATTTTATATTATACCTTTACATGGTAATTACATTTAGCAGGTATTTCATTCCTTCAATTCTTTTATAAATCTAAACCTCTGAACTCAATGCAAGTGTTTGTCATAATATATAGGTTCATAATTATGGGTTGGTTTGTTTTTGAGAAAAACAGTTTGGTCAAACAAGGAGAAATAGTTATATCTAAAATGAATTGCAACTTTCAATTTCCTATATCCACTCTTCTATAAGCAAGCTACTTCACATGGATCCTGAATAAATAAAAACAATAAGATTCACTAAATGGAGATGATATACTTGCATGTCTCCTAAATGGGCATCATAAATTCAGAATCTTAAAGTTACAAGGAATTTTAAAGTTTCACCTGGTTCAACTCATACCTAAAACTGGAAGAGATCTTCTACAAAAGTTTTAACAAAGAACCAGTTAAGCTCAATTGGAAGACTTCTAGAATTAGGTACACAATTACTTCGATGGATGAGTCAACTTTTGTACTGTGTAGAACTTTTTTCTTATATACTTCAGCACTTCATTATGCCTATGATTTCATTATTAATTTAGTCTCCCATAATGCCATTTTATACAAGCGCGTTCTGTTCAACTTTTTTCTACATTAGGTTGCCTCATTTTGAGTGCTGTAGATAAGTTCACTTACCATGGCAGTGTACTTTCTAGGGACATACATAAAGATGATGAGATTGATGTGTGCATTTCCAGTGCTAGCTCAGGCTCCAAAGAAAAGTTAGAGAGAAGAGGTATTAGACTGCGTACCAAACTGAAAGTCTATAGAGCCATAGTGCTGATCTCATTGTTGTATGCCTGTGAAAACTGGACAATATACCAGATCTAGAAACTGAATTACTGTCACATGAATTGTTTTAGGAAGATTCTGAAGGTTACCTGTCAAATAAGGTACTGGACACTGAGATTCTTTCTCGATCTAAACTGTCAAGAATTCAAACCCTACTGAAGAGAAGTCAATCCTTTTCAGTTGGCCACATAGTCCAAATGCTATGTGTACACCTACCTAAAAGATGATTTTATGGAGAACTCACACAAGGCAGGTGCACACATGATGGTTAGAAGAAGTGATAAAAGGACACTCTCAACATTTCTCTTAAGAACTTTGGAATCAACTGTATGACTTGGGAGATGCTGGCAAAGAACCACTCATCATGGCATGACTGAATCAAAGAAGGTACTATGCTCTGTGAGAGAAGTGGAATAACTCAAAAGAAACATGAAATGCACAAATTTAGAGACATTTCTACTCCTAATGTTTATATGGACTATTTTTGCCTGACTTAGACTAAAGCTTTCCAAGCCCATGTTGATCTGATCAGCCATAGTCAAAAACACTGTGCTTTGACTCCAACATAGGGATGTCATTTTAATCCTCTTGGGGAATGTTAAGACAACCAACCAAGCTCATTATTTTACCACACATAGCCCACCCAAAATGATCAGGCCCTTCCTTTTTCAATTTTTTTCTTTTAATTCTCTTTACATTGAATAGATGTTGATGGACCACATGGGTTGTCCATTGATTTGTTTGTGTCTTCTCTACCTAATTATTCACAGTTCCTTTAGCTGTTCCTTTTACAGTATGATTTTGAGTCCCTTATTTATCTTGATTCCCATGCTTTGGACAAACTGCAGCATGCCAATGTCCTCATTAAAATATGATGCCCCAAAACAAATACAATTTACCAAATGTGGAGAAGAAACCTAGCCAAGACAGAATAAAAATTGAGCAAGGGATGGACATCTCAAATGCCCCAATGCTGTCTTCAATCTATAACAAGATTATGAAGTCAACCATCAAGCATTAATTATAAAGCACTTGTGTTACAGGAACTATGTGAATCACTGGAGACCCAAAGAAAAGCAAAACTATGGAAACTGCACTCAAGGAGCTCACATTTTATTGTAGGGGACAACATGCAAAGAACTCCAGAACACTAGTTATGTGCACTTTGGAGATTCTGCGGAAAACTGCAAATAAGAATTACATAGGTTGAGAAAGCTTAAATTGGTTATAGAATAAAAACTTTGGTGAAATCACAGGTCCATTTGCTCATTTAAATATTTTAATAGATGATATTTTTCTCTTTCTTTTGTCTTTTCTTGTTTCTTAGCACCTAGATTCTTCCTCTTCCCCTTCCCCTCACCATTCTCAGGGAAGCATTCCTTATAAAAAAAAAATTTAAAGGAAATGAAGAAAACAAAAAAAACTCAGTAAATGTGGTAAAAATAAATGAAAAATGTATTTTAGCAAGATGACATGTAGTCAGATGAACAACCTTCTCCCCAGTGAAATTTATCAAGTAATTTTGCTTCAGTCGGATCTTTTAAGGAGACAGAACCATAGTGGTGGAATACTGGGAAGAATATAGGAAACTCACTCCTACCACTTCTGCAATTCCAAATAGAACTAGAAAATATATCAGACTGACTCCTGATTAGGAAAAACAAGAAAAATTTCAAAAAACTAAAAATGAGTCTTTTTTTTTTCCTGACCCAAGTCAATACAGAGAGATAAAGCACACTTAATAGCATGGTGAAAGATTGTGCAATAGGGCACAGAAGAAGTCCCACATCTATCGCAAAGGGGTCTGACCTTGTCTAGGGTGCAGGAGCAGGTATCAGTTGTCAGCTCTGCTACTCGCTGCCCAGTTTTGAGTCATAAAATCAAGTTATACTGAGGAGTGGATCTGTACCCAAAGTCAATCTTCCAGGCTGAGGGATATATATATATAATATGTGTGTATATGTATACATATGTATGTGTATATGCATATATGTATATATGCATATGTTTTAGCATATATGTTATATATGTGTTTAACTCAACAAATGCATAACATATATGTTTTATTTTTAATATGATAAATGAAATATGACTTTTAGGTGAGACAATTTTAAAAAAGAGATGAAAGCTATGGAAGAAAAATAACATACTAGAAAAAGAATTAATGATGACAAAAAGATGTAAAAATCATTATTCTAGAAATAAACTCCCTGAAAAATTAGAATGGACCAAATATAAACTAATGATGCTGCAAGAAATAATAAAACAAAGTCAAATGATTGTAAAATATAAGAAAATTAAGATGTCATGTAGCAAAAATGACTGACCTACAAATGAGTTTGAGGACAGATAATTTAAGAATCAATTTAATACTTGAGAGATATAATGAGAGAGAGGGAGAGAGACAGAGAGAGAGAGAGCGTAGATGCTACGTTTCAAAAAAATATCAAAGAAAACTGCTTAGATCTTTCTCAAAACCAGACGGAAAAGTGGAAATAGAAAAAAAAAATCACCAACAACATACCCTAAAGGAGAGATTGGAAGGAGCATGGCCAAACAAGTTGGACCATCAGCACCACTTTGACCACAATTTCCCCTCACACCCTTTTTAAGACAGCCCAGGACTATGAATCTAAGAGCTTTTGTACCAGCAATGATTCCAGTCCATTTCCTGTATCCATCATCCTAGGAAACAACTCCTGTGAGATACATTCTGGCAACTACTCCTCAGGTGCTATATAGCCATATGCATTAAAGGCTCAGATTAAAAAAAAAAAAAATTCTGATAAGAAAAATCCTTGTCACTGTCAAATGGCTCAGCTTCAAAAATTGGATTTAATCAGTGAAAATGCCACTAAAGAAGAATTTACATCTCCTTTGTCCTATTGATCATGGGACCTTTCTATTCAACTTGAGGTGAAACTTTGAATATAATTCTTCAGGAATTTTAGGTCTTTGAGAGCAGGGACTGTATTAGTTTTTTTTTTTCTTTCTTTTTTTCCTCCCTAATGCTTAATACAGTGCTTTGCATGGAGTAAGCATTTAATAAGCAATTCATGCATTCATTCTTAGAATTAGTGTGTTTTTCCTGTACATTGGGATTTTTCTTCCAATTTCTCTTAGGAAGCAGACATCCCCTTTCAGAATCATGCCATCTATTAGTCTGATAAGCAAGCATTCAATACCTTCATTTAAGTTATTGACAAAAAATGGTCAAGAGAACATGGTCAAGGACAAAGTTATTTGCTTCTTTCAATTTACCTTGATGTAATATCATCTTAGAAAACATTTTTTACCATTGCAGTCCCATGTAGAAGACCAATCTGAAAATTGCTTGTAATCCTCTACAAAGAAAAAAAAGTAGAAAGGAAAATTATTACTGTCTATTTAACAATCCTTTTATATTAATATGTATTTTTTTTCTTTTTGTACCCTTCATATATTTTTCCCTTGTTGGTTTCCTTCAAGAAAGATAAGTGCTGAATGTAAAGAGAAAAGAGTTGTACATTGAATAGCTGTGCCAAGGCGTGGGAACAATTGAACAGTTTCTTTTCTAATTGGTCATCTTCCTAAAAGCCTCTGCAAACATCCATGCAGGTAATGAAGGTCTTTGTCCACCCATCTGCCTGGTGTGGCACAGTCATTACAAAGCTCTTCCTCTTCCAGGTATTTTGGAATTCCTGCCTATTATGGGGACCAGTTTTCTTTTAAATTCTTATTATCAGCACTCTAGATGTTCTAATAAGTCAGCTAGTACGTGGAAAGAAAAACACAAGATCCTAATAGAATATAATTTATATTTTATTTCCAGAAAACATGAAAAACAGGGATGCAAAAGAGTCTGTTTTCCTATGTATTTAATGTACATCTGTTTGACGGGAAACTCTTAAAAGCCTCCTAACCTTTATATATATGCATGTGTGTGTATATATGTATGAATATATACATATATATACATATATACACACACATGCATATATACACACACATAATATGTATATGTATATATATGCATACTATATACATAATATGTGTGTATACATATATATATGCATGTGTGTGTATGCACATATATGAAATCTGTCCAGGGACAATTTTGTCTGTCCCTCCCTCAGTAAATGCATCTTCTTTATCTCTGGTGGATGGCTGGCTCAATAGTCAACACAATCTCCATGCAGCCAGCCTTCTCATAAGAAGGTTCTCTGAATTTAAGCTGTTTCTCAGATGACAGTCACCAGGTTTATATATGCAAAGCATTACCTCCTCCAAAGTCTCCTTTTCTATGAACAGTGCTACTGCCTTTCCAATCACCCACTCCCTCAACCCACATATCTAAGGTGGTCTATTCTCATCTCGTTTACCTCCACACCATCTCTTGAAACTATCCTTTTGCATTCTACTTGTGTGCTTTCTACCTAAGTTTGGCCTCCATAATCTCTCAGCTGAACTGCTACAATAACCACCCACATTTTCTTCCTGACTTTCTAATCCCTCTTCTGTAGAGCTGCCAGAATACTCTTCTTAGAAGGTAGTACTAACAATATTGCTCCTTATTTGAAAATCTTCAATGGCCCCTCTTCCCTCAAGAGAAAATAGCAACTCCTCAGGCTGGAGTTCCACTTACTCCACAATGTCTCCCACTTACACTTTTAGCTTTCTTTTACGTAACAGTTATCATTTACATATCATGGGAGGTTAGGAGTGTGGTGAACGCTTAATCTGGAAAACATACATAAATATTTTGGGCACTAAATTCATACCAGGAAAGAAGTCTTTTTTTTCTTTTTTTTACATTTATGATACCCTATAAAATTTGGGTTATTTGGTCATATACTGTATCATCACCTTTACACTCATCAGCAGTTTCTACAAAACTCCCCCATTTCATTTCTTATGCAGATCTGCTATACACTGCACTGTAATGGGGAAAGTCGTGATGTGGAAGTGATAATTGTATCACCTTTCCCACGGCCTTTCTTCCAATCAAACTGATCATTTAGCTGATGCTCAAAAACGGGCAGTTGATCACCTTTTCTTTTTCTATTAATCCAGGGTTCACAAATGTCTGAAATGTCCTTCTTCATACACTCTTTAGCCTCTTATACTCCTCAGCTTTTTGCAAAGTATATCTCACATAGAAGCTCCCCTATGAGACCCTTCCTTTTATCCTTTGTCATTAGCACTCTGTCTTTTGAAACTATCTTTTTTTTTTTAACTTTGTTTTTGATACATACTGCTGGGCAAGTCATTGTACCCTGCAGTGTTTCAGAAAAATCTCTGGGAGTATAAATTTCAGAGAAAATACTTTACTGCATGAGTAGAAAAAGTTGCCTCATATGCAATCCTCTGTAGCAATGAAGTCATGAATTCAGTTCCTATCAAGCCCCTTTTGTACTTTTGATTTAATTTACTTTCAGATAGGCTGTTCCTTCCTACTTCCCACCTACCCTTACAGAAATACCAACTTGTTGAAGACAGAGATTATTTCATCTTTGTCTTGTATAGCACAATACCTTGCCTATGTCATTTAACAAATGTTTTCCAAATTAAGTTGTTCAGTTGATAAGACCTGCTGGAGCTTGGAATCTACTAGCATAACATTTGGGAACCCAGTATCAGCACCAGAAAAGAAGGTAAATAAACAAGTTTTAAGGAAATCATGAATTGGAATTTTGTCCAATATATAACACATAATTCAACATGCAATGTGTAGTACAATTTATAATAAACTATTACTGAATTTTAATAAAAATATAAAAATACTAAGGGGTTTCTCATTTCACATTTTTTCCTCATTTCCATAAGTGATTTGGAGGGAAAAATGAAAGGTAAGATCTGATTATTTACTTTAAAGTATGATAGATTTCATTAGACTTTAGTAATGAGGTTGTCTATCAATTGATAAAAGCATAGAGATTTAGAGCAAAATGAGACCTGAGGAATCATTTAGTTTAAGCCTTTCATTTTTAAAAATTTGTGAAAACAAAAGGTAAGATAAGTTGCATTAAAGTCTCATAGGTAGTTAATGATAGGAGTGTGAATTAGAATTCACTAAAATGGTGTTCTTTCTTATTTTAGGTATAAGAATAAAAATAGGAGAATTAATTAGAGCAATATTCTGTTGTCCATCTTCTTCCCCCACTTATGTGGATGCTAGCATATTGCTCCCTATGCCTAGAATAAAAATAGCTAACATGTGTGGGCAGTTAGCTGGTACAATGGGTAGAGTTCTAGACCTGGAGTCTGAAAGATCCAACTTGAAATCTGGTCTCAGACACTTACTAGCTGTGTGACCTTGGGCAAGTCACTTAACCCTGTCTGTCTCAGATTTTTCATCTGTAAAATGAACTGGAGAAGGAAATGGAAAACTACTCCTGTCTCTTTGCAAAACCCCAAATGGAGTGACAAAGAGGTGGGCATGATTGAGCAACAACATTTTGTAGCCCTAAGTGCCAAGTACTGTGCTAAATGCTTTACACTTATTATCTCACTGGATCCTCACAATAACCCTGGAAGGTAGGAATTACTCCCATTTTACTATGAGGAAAATGAGGCAAACAGAGGCCCAAGGTCACCTAACTAGTATGTTTCTGAGACTGGATTTAAATTCAGGTCTTCATGACGCCAAACCTGGCCCCCTCTCCACTCAGCCAATATAATTTAACATATTCCCCTCTCATCCTGTGCTCTTAGAATCCTAAACTTCTGTCAAGGCTCAATTCAAATGCTGGTATTTAGTCGAACCTGCCCTGATCCTTCCAAAGTTAGTGCTCTCCCCTACTCAAATATCCCTGTATTTATTTATGTAATCATTTTCCCCCAAAAGCAGATAAATGCTTTACCAGGGGCGAAGTGTGAAGTGGAGTCAAGGGAACAGGACAGTTCCAGCCTTCTTCATTCCTCTTGGTAAGTCTTAAAGCATCGGTCTTCAAGCAAGAAGTCACTTCACTCCTGATCAGTTTTAAGAAGGAAGAAGTAAGAATTCAGTACCACTTCAGGTTGCCGAAGAAAAAGATTCTGAAAAGATATGAGAGCAGTTGGTACGCTCAGTCCATGTCCCTACCCTCAACTTGCTACAGCAGAGACTTTTTATCTCTTGGTCAAGGTAGGAGAGTTCCTTCGTTCTGGTATACATCCTCCTGTGTTTACTTTCTCTGAACCCCCTTTTGCAATGATTTGGATAAATGAGTTTCTTTGCTATTGTCTATATGTGTTCATTGTGGAAATGATATTTGGTCAGGAAGGGATCAAGACTTGGATATAGAGTTTGAAGTATCTTTTCCTCCCAATAAAGATGATAAAGTAATCAGAAATGATGTTGTATTCGGTTATATTCCCTAGACTAACTTCTATTTAGTGCCCCATTTCTCAGAGGAGAATAGAATAGTCTCTGGCCTCACCCTCCTTCCTGGTCTCTGGGTTGAATTAAAATCTTCCTTGGAGAAGGGTGTGGGGAAGAGGTTAGACTTGTCTATTCTGTCTCCCTTTGAGCCACTCAAAGACATCATCATTCTACAGGCCTGAGTGGTAGCCTTCAAATCACACGGAGCTTTGCCTATACGTGGGAATGCCACTTTTTAAAGCACAAAAGGCCTTGTTACATGGGGCTGGGGCTCCCTTTCTATTATACGTAATTGTATGTGTATTGTATTTGCCCAGTAAAATGAGAGACCTTTCTCTTACTTATGTCTATCCCCATATCCCTGGCACTGTCCCAATGCCTTGCACATAATAGGTACTGAATAACTATTTGCTAAATTGAATAGATATTTAATTGAATAGCATACTTATTCATTTTTTAATAGAGTAATAGAATGCATTTTTAAACCAGTTTACTTACCCCAGTTTATAATCTTTAAATTTCTCAAATACAGGGATTGTGAGACTATTTGAAAGCAACTCTAGAAATCCTATACATCATTTTACTCCCTAAGCCCTCAATGTCACAGGGAAAAGCCATCAATCAGAAATGTCACTGAGCCTTTACAATCAAACCTATTTATTTTGTGACCCTTATAAAGTGGATGGCAGCAGGAAGCAACATTTCCTTTTCTCTTGGAGAGAAACCAATGTTTCCTTACTTAGATTGGAACCTGAGGAGGTTTTATGTGACTAATGCAGGCTAGTTTTACTTTCAAATTGTGACTCATTTTTTTTCCTTTGTCCTTGAGCTTCAGTAAATATGATCTGTGACCTGAATGGTATTGAGAAATAATAGACTTTGTCTTGGCTTCCAGAATGTTAGCTTTTACATGTGCAGTACAATACAGACAGCCTTTAACTCAGGGACATCTGCAACTTTTTAGGTGATTGTTCTATTTTTTTTTTCTGTGACTTCATTGTGCTGTTTCTCATTTTTAAGATAAAAAAGGAAACAATGTCGTCCATATCCATTCTGCTGATTATTTATAATAATAATAATTATTGCCCTATAAAATATATATAATAATGTTCAGAATGGAGCAATATGATTTTCTTCCCTCTAGAAAAATTATATTCCCTTGGCATTATTTATGAACATTTTAGATAAAAATTCTTGATTTTTAAGAAGTTTCAATCATACTTCAGAAAAAAGTTATGCAAAGATAATCTTTAAAATTAGAGTTGGTCAGTAGACAACACATTTTAGCCAATTTGTATGTAGAATTGTGTCTGTTACTATAAGAAATTATGACTCTTTCTAATGAGTGATTTTAAAACACAGTCAGAGGGATAAATATTCATTGAAAAGCTCAAGGTACACATACACACACAAAAGATACACATACATACAACTATATCTATATCTAATTTATAAACCTATATTCTAGGAGTCTTGAAGTCAGTTATTACAGACAGCAAGTAAGTAGAAGGAATTTGTAACCTTGATCTTAGAGGCCCTGACTGTATTACTCTCCAGATTTTAGGGTTTCAGCTTATTAACTGCCCTCCTCTCACTTGCATATTAGAGGCTAGGCATTTTTTTAAAACAAGTTTAATATTTATGATTTAATTATTAATATGGAATGAGAGTGTTAAAGACTTTAGATTCCCTACTTCCTCCCAACAATAGTTCAAGGAAATATCTAAATGGAGGGCTTTCTGAACCCTTGGTTTAACCTCTTACTTTTGACAGCGAACAATAAATGATAGAAAGTAATAAAAGACATTTGAAAATTTACATAATTGGATAGCCTGGTGAATCATAAATTTGAAAAACAACTTGTAACATAATTTAATCTGATCATATATATAATCACATAGTCCATTAGAAAAATGAGCATCTAGCCAATTTTTAACTACCTTAAAAACAGAACAAAACTGTGTGGAAAGAGCTATGAATTCATACAAAAATAGTGACTGAAACACTACTTGTAGAAAATACTGGAAATAACGTTGATACCCCAGAATCGGGAAATGCCCAAACAAATTACGGTATGTGAGTGAACTTGAATATTAATGAGTATAAGAAATGATAAGAAGGATATATTTAGAGAAACCTAGGAAGATTTCTGTGAACTGATGAAGAGTGAAGTACACATAGCTAGGAGAACAGATTGCATTCTACAACAATATGAAGAAAAAGTGAAAGATTTAAGCACTATAATAAACTACTTTTCAGTTGTGATTCTGCAAGCCTGATGATAAAGCATCCCTTCCACCTTTTAGCAGACAGGTGATGAATTAAAGGAACAGGATGGGGGCTTCATTCCTGGAAACAGTCGATGTATACCTTTGTTTTGATTTATTATATTTATTTATTTCTAGGAAAGACTTTTGTTAGGGAGAGGGGAAATTAGAAAGGGAAAAAGAAAGGGGTAGTGATAGTTGCAAAAAGTAGGATAGTGTTATATATTTTAAAATATATAATAAAAATTAATAGTATCATGTATTCTTCTTTTTTATGCTCCTTGCACAAAGACATATCAGTGTTTTTTGTGTTTTTCAAGATTATAATAATTTGAAAAGGAAATTTTAAAAGAAGGAGAAAAGAAAGGAAAAGGAAAGGAAAGGAAAAAGGAGTCTTATTTTGGAGTCACAGCATCAGGGCTCAGTGTCTGACTCTGTCACTTCTACTGTGTGACCTTGAGAAATCCATGCTTTAACTTTATGGATCTTGGCTATCTCCTCTGTGAAATTTAGGGTACTTTATGAAGTATCTCCTTTCTCCCCCAATGAGACACAATGAGAGAGAGAGAGAGAGGAGAGAGAGAGAGAGAGAGAGAGAGAGAGAGAGAGAGAGAGAGAGAGAGAGAGAGAGAGAGAGAAAGAGAGAAACTTGTAATAAGAATTTGTGAAATTTGTGAAAATTGCTCACCTTAATCTGTAACTCTATGAAGCTATTAACCAAAACTGAGGGGAGCCTATAGTACATTAGAAAGTATCCACAAATCACAAAGGTTGATCTATTAAATCTTTAAACTCTTTCTCCTTGCTACGTTTCTCTCCCGTCACAGTTTGTCATGGTTAATACTAAGAAGTGCAGTTACCAGCTTTGTCTAGTTATTTTTGCTTTGTTTTGTTTTACTTTACTGGAAGTTCTGTCAGTCTTCATCACTTTCTAAGCCACTAGAGACTTCACTCTTAGTACCACTACATTTATCTCCCTCAGAGATCTTTTTGGAAATGAAAAGGAGCAACTCCTTAGAAAATGGAAAATGTTTGGGAACTCCTGTTTTAACCCACTCTAGAGATTTAACTGGCTCATATAATGGATTCTGCCCTTAAGGCAAAGCCTTGCTAGTAACTAAAGCTTCTTAGGTACATTCTCAAAAGAAACCTATTGTGTCTTACCTTTTTGGTCCTTTCCCAAACCCCGACTCCAATTCTTTCACTGATATGTATCTAAACTTTACTGTCGACTAAAAACAAACTTTTTACACCTATATCCTGACACTTTCCTCACCCCTGATATTTCTTGATCTCTGGGTCTTCCCAGCTCCCTGAGTTGAGAAGTCAGAACTTCTGCCATCATCCTCATATTTCGGTAATTGCTTCTAGCAATTCCACTCTCTCCGCTACTCACTGCTGTCATTGCTGTAAACTCCATGATAAGAATAGTGAATTTTCTAGAGTTTAATAATGAGACAGTAGTAGTAGGCAAAAATTTCAATAAAGTTGCAGTTAAATTAATAGTTCATGTAGAAGAAAACTGTTCACTGTGAAGTAAATGGGATATAAACTTCTGAAACTATTATTATTTAACTTTCCCTAAGTCACTATGATTCCCTTTAGATCTTGAGCCCAGGACCCATTATATTGGGCTTTTATGAAGTACCTCCTCTCTCCCCCAATGAGACACAATGAGGGAGACACACACACACACACACACACACACACAGAGAGAGAGAGAGAGAGAGAGAGAGAGAGAGAGAGAGAGAGAGAGAGAGAGAGAGAGAGAAACTTGTAATGAGCTTGTAATGAGAATTCACATGTCTTAGGACTTTGGATTTAGCTCATTCTCCTCTTCTATATTCCCAAAGTTACTCTTAAAAGAAAACTCTTGATAAAAGACTAGGTTCTGGTGACCTATTAACATTTCATAGTTTAAGTACTGCTTCCCTCTTCCAGACTAAAGTAGGCGTGGGTAACAAAAAAGAATCATTACATACAAGTGAAGATTTCCATCACCCAAAAATACGTTAATTAAATAAACACAAAGTTTGGTGACCCAGAAGTTCATCAAAATAAAAATCTCATTCATTATATCTTCACTATGAAAATTTTTTTCTTATACTCTTCATTTGAAGAATATCATCTACACTAATACCTTCCTACATGATGAGATCTTGAAATTGTGTCAAAATTTAAATAGCTAAATCGGGAGTACTATAATTGGATATAAAGAAGAGAAAATATAAATCATCAAGTATAGCAGGGATCATTGGATAGAAGGAAGACTACTAGATATCATTCTCAGTATGGATGAAGTTAGGAGACAAGGATACTGTTCATTTAAGGACTAGATAGATCAATGGAAGTTCTGAAGTTTAAGCAAAAAAGCTTCATTTTTTTTGTTGAAAATATCTGTATATATTAATGGAGTGATACTGAGGAAATCTAAAATAAATATTTTTACTTATTCCCGATGGCATAAGGAATAAAACACTTTCCATTACTACTTTTTTGAATGTAAAAACTATGTTTGACTTGGATTTGAAGAAAATAAACTGAAACTCTTCTAATGCATTGTTTTTTATAAAGTATAGCAATTGAGAATCCATGTCTATCCAAGTCCACTGAAATATTTAGAATACATTTAATAATAATAATATATTCTCCTCTATCTCAATTTTAGTCTCATTTAGCTATAAGCAAAATTAACCTTTCAAAGCAAACTTTTAGAAGAATTCACTCAACTTATATGTATTTCACTTGCTATTCATCAGTCATTTTAAGACAGGAACAGGGTCTATGTCATTGAAAGCAGCACATAAATATTTTATTTTGCTAAACAAAGTCTTGCATGTTTTGGACATGAAACTTGGACATACTGGAGTTTAAGAGTTTTTGCCACTTCAGATGATTGTTTCTAGACAGAATTCCTCCAGTGTGTCTAATGACTAAAAGTTGAACCTCAAGAATAATATATTAATTTACCTCTCCTACTCTCCCATTTACATAGTTCTGTGTGTTAACCTCTATGTTCATTTCCTGTCTTAGTCAAAGCATGCCTTCTATTTTACATGTACTGAAGCAAATAATATTGAGAAGTAAAAAGCAAAACAAAACATTCTTATCCAAACATTAAAGACAAACTGGAAATGTTTGCTTTTATTATATGTAGCCTTAATGTTAGATGACTAGTCCAATTTCCTGTGCATAGTTTTCTGTTTCTTTGCTTATTTTGTTTTTGGTTTTGATTTTGTTTATTCCCAAGAGTTGAATTTGAATAGCACTTTTATTCTCAAATTGAATTTTATTCATCAAATTATGTCAAAATTTCTTCAATCCTTTTTCTCTTTTACATTCTTCTACTTTATGCTCCCTTTCACATTGTCTTTTGGTCAGTATTGCCAAAACTTTTGGATTTTCATATACAATAGTTATTTGATTTCATAGGTTTTTCTGGCTTCTGGCCCTTTTCATTGACATGTGCTTGGGTTCTATCATCCAGATGCTATGTAATATTGTTGTATACATTAAGAGCATGACAAAGAGTACTTTGCTTTATTATGAATTCAGTGATCCTACTTTTGAGTCTATGTGAAGGTCTCATAATTTTCTGAACTCTAAAATTCAATATTTCTGTTTAAATGACTCCATCATTTTTCTAGTCCCCATCTGGACTAGCAGTGCCTGGTATTCCCTTTGTTCTCAGTTCTACCTCCTAGCTTTTCTGGCTAGCCTCTTTTGAATCCCAATTAAAAATTTTGGTTTCTATTGGAAGTTTTTTTCCAAATCCTCATGAATGCTAGATTCTTTTTCTCTGTTGATGACCTCCAATTTAGACTTTACATAGTTGTTTGGCTATTATTTTCCTTACTCTGTGGTGTGCTGTTGAGAGCATGTCTTGTCTTTCTTTGTTTTCTAAGTGCTTAGTCCAGTACTTCGGATGTTGTAGCCACTTAATAAATACTTATTGCCTGACTGACTGTCAGGTAGGCTCAAAACTTGACTTTTGTCTCCCTTGTCCCCAAAGTTCTAAAAATTAAATATTCTATCTTATTTTCTCTTTAAAGTGACTCTTCTTCTCATAGCTACCCGAAGCAACTTAAATGCAGTTTTAATGTCATACCAATCAAACCATTAAAGGGACACTTTACAGAACTCAATAAAATAATGAAAAGCATTCAAAGAAAAAAAATGATTTAGAATATTGAGGTAAATGATAATTAAAAAAGAAAGCAACAGTCATAAAGTTTTTGATATTTGTTTAAACATTGATATGTAAATCAATGAGCAGATTAGACAAAGAAGATTAAGAAAAAATGAAGTTCAGTAACCCAGTTTGGAAAAAAATGGAAAACATAATATTCTTAAGAAAGTATTACTTTCTGATTAAAAAGTGAACTTACATGAAAATAACAAAAGAATCTGGGAGAAATTGTCTTTGATCAGCACCACATAGTATATTACACAGTGAATTCAAGAAGGATATGTTTCTTTAGAATTAAAGATCATAGCATAAAATAATTAGGAGAATATCTATCTTTCTCAATGTTTATTTATTTATTTTTAGTTTTCAACATTCAATTCCACAAAATTTTGAGTTCCAAATTTCTCCCCATCTCTCCCCTCCCCATCTCATAGTACCTTGCATTCTGATTACTCCTTCCCTCAACATACCATTCCTTCTATCATACCCCTCCCTTCCTTATCCCCATCTTCTCTCCTATAGGACGACATATTTCTATATCCCATTTCTTGTATTTCTTATTTCCCAGATGTGTACAGAAACAATTCTCAGTATTCATTCCTAAAACATGGAGTTCCAACTTCTCTCCCTTCCTCCCATAGGCTATGTGTGTGTAGCTTGGCAAAAGACTTCCATAATAGTCATGTTGTGTAAAACTACATATCCCTCCATCCTATCCTGCCCCACATTTATTCCATTCTCTCTTATGACCTTGTTGCTCCCCAAAATTGTTACTTCTAATTACTCCTTCTGCCCAACTGCCCTCCATTCTATCATCCCCCACCCCACTTATCCCATTTTCCCCTATTTGCCTGTAGTGTAAGATAGATTTTTTATTCCAAATTTAGTGAGTGTGTTATTCCCTCCTTAAGCCAAATATGAAGAGAGTAAGCTTCACTTTTGCCCTTTCACCTCCTCCCTTTTCTCCTCCATTGAAAAGCTTTATCTTGCCTCTTTTATGTAAGATAATTTGCCCCATTCCATTTCTCCCTTTCTCCTCCAAATATATTCCTCTCTCACTCCTTAATTTTATCTTTTAGATATTATCCCTTCTTATTTGACTGATCCCATACTCTCTGTACATTTATTATATATATATATATATATATATATATGTATGTATGTATAATCCCTCCAACTATGCAAATACTGAGAAAAGTCTCAAGAGTTACAAATATTATCTTTCCATGTAGGAATGTAAACAATTCAACTTTAAAAAATCCCTTATGATTTCTCTTTCCTGTTTACTTTTTCATAATTTTTTTGATTCTGTGTTTGAAATCCAAATTTTCCATTCAGTTCTGCTCTTTTCATCAAGAATACGTGAATGAATTCACTGAATGAGCATTTTTCCCCTGAAGTATTATACTTAGTTTTTTGGGGTAGGGGATTCTTGGTTTTAATCCTAGTTCCTTTGATTTATGGAATATCATATTCCATGCCCTTCAGTCTCTTAATGTAGAAGCTGGTAGATCTTTTGTTATCCTGATTGTATTTTCACAATAATCAAATTGTTTCTTTCTAGTTGCCTGCAATATTTTCTCCTTGACTTGGGAACTCTGGAATTTGATTACAATATTCCTAGGAGTTTCTCTTTTTGGATCTCTTTCAGTAGGTGAACAGTGAATTCTTTCAATATTTATTTTACCCTCTGGTTCTAGGATATCAGGGCTATTTTCCTTGATAGTTCCATGAAAGATCATGTCTAAGCTCTTTTTTTGTGATCATGGCTTTCAGGTAGTCCCATAATTTTTAAATTCTCTCTTGCATCTATTTTCCAGTTCAATTGTTTTTCCAGTGAGATATTTCATATTATCTTCCATTTTTTTTTCATTCTGTTCGTTTTGTTTTGTAATTTCTTGGTTTCTCATAAAGTCATTAGCTTTGATCTGCTCCATTCTAATTTTTAAAGAACTATTTTCGTCAGTGAGGTTTTGAACCTCCTTTTCCATTTGGCCAATTCTGCTTTTTAAAGGATTCTTTTCCTCATTGGTTTTTTGGACCACTTTTGTCAATTGAGTTAATCTATTTTTAAAGGTGTTATTTCCTTCAGCTCTTTTTTGGGTCTCCTTTAGCAAGTAGTTGACTTGCTTTCAATGATTTTCTTGCATCACTCTCATTTCTCTTCCCAATTTTCCTCTACTTCTCTTACTTAATTTTCAAAATCCCTTTTGAGCTCTTCCATGGCCTGAGATCATTGGATATTTTCTGGATGCAGAAGCCTTTTCTTCCTCTGACAGTATGCCTTGCCTTCCTCACCCAAAAGGATAGAAGGAAACACTTTTTCACCAAGAAAGTGACCTTCTATCATCTTATATTTTTTTCCCTTTTTTGAGCATTTTCACAGCCAGTTACTTGATTTTTTGAGTCCATTTCAAGATGGGAGTATAATCTGGCAACCTGTAAGTTCTCAGTTCCTCCATAGTGGCACAATCAAGGGAGAGTAGTTTACTTGTCTCCTGGCCTGGGAACTGGTCTGGAAGCAACCAAAATCTTTTCTGCCCAGAATCTGCAAGTAGAATTCATACTTCACAACCACCTCCTACTCCACCATGCCAGGGTTCCTCTTCATCCTAAGGTGGAACACAGAGCTGAAATTCAGATTGGCAACTCTACTCCCCCCAGGGGCTTTAGGCAGAGGGCTCCCAGGGCCTCCATTCAGGGCTGAGAATGAGATCAGCTGCTCAGTTCCCATAGGGGCTTTATGTGGAGGGAGCTAAAAATGTATGCCATGTTTGTGCGGACTGTGTTCCCTTCTCCTGGGTGAAGGACCTTTCTCACTGACCTTTGAAGCTGTCTTTAGCATTTGTTTGTTGAGCAATCTGGGAACTACTGCTGCCAATGGCTCTCTGAAGTCTGTTCAGGGTCCTGTCCCTGCTGCTCCATGCAGTCCATGCTGGGCTGTGTTCCACTCTGCACCCAGTGCGATAGACCTTTGGTGTCACCCTTCCAGGCTGTCTTGTGCTGGAAATCTCTTTCACTCTGTCATTTCGTGGTTTCTGATGCTCTAGAATTTGTTTAGAATTTGTTTTTTTACAAGCATATTATGTGGGGGAGGTTCTATAGATCTGTCTTTCTACTCTGCCATCTTGGCTCTGCCCCGTTAGTATACATACCTTGAAGAGGTACAGGTAGGAGTTAATTTTGAACAAATAAAGATTGCAGTAATTACAAAAGAAAAAATATATAATATTCATTACATAATTTTTTTTAAGTCTTTTGAACAAGCAAAATGCTTCTACAATCAGAAGAGCATAAGTAAAATGGGAAAAGGGATGCAAGAGAAATTATGGAGCAGAAACACAGACATTGGCCAATTGATGTGATTCTATACATCATATATACATATATATATACATATATATCTGTACAAATATAGTACAAAACTTCTTTGTGTAGCACACATATCTTATTTTCATGTCATATATCTACTTGGTATCTTTAACAAAATTATCTCTTGTGAGCAATTTTTTATTGGAAAAGTACTATTGCCAATTTACATCTAAAACATGTTATTCTATGGAAAAACTATAATGTTGATGATAGCAAGATCATTTAAATCACAAAAAAAGACCTAAATTTTCAGATCTATTTGATTTTATTAGGGGATTGAATTTTCTTATTGAAATAAAAAAAAAAAAACAAATAGAGTCAAGGGGTATATTCAGATAATCCAAGATACATTTCTAGAAGTTTATAGAGTTATATTAAAGTCGATAGATTAAGATAGATAATTGAAATACAAAAGTCACTTTCTAAACTCTGCAGTCAAATAGTGTTCGTGACTGCAATTGGATTACAAAATAATTTTAAAACTATTCTAGAGGTTATTTCTTATTCATACTTTTCATATGACTAAGATAACTTAAAATTTAAGGAGTAAATGGTGTTAGGCACAATCTTTATACAGAACCCATGGAGTTAAAACTTAATTGGAACTAAAGAGTATGAAAAAGACTTTCATACTGGCAGAAATTGGTTCAATATTTATTGGACACGTGGTGGCCTAGTTTTACTTTATTTGATGATTGCATTACTTGGCAGCTTAACTTAGAAGATTCAATAAGCCTACCTATATTCTCTCTGTTGCAAAAACCCCATTAAGATATTTAGGAAAAGTTCTGTATGTAGTTCTGTGTATACGCACACATGCACACACTCCCACACACACCCACACACATACACATACACACACACACTCACATACACACACACCTTTTAAAATACTGACACCTAAAATTTCACATATAAAATGGACAATGAACTCTGACTAGACTTAAAAAGGCCTGGATTGCTCTTAGGAAAATTTAGCACTTCTAAAGACAAACCCCTGCCCCACCCCACCCCCACACACAAACCTTTCTTTTTATTGAAATAGTATTCCACATTTTTAATAAAAAATATAACTATGAGTCATACAATGTCATAGTCTCTGAAGAATTAAAGTTGTGAGTATCATCAAGACCAATGGAGGGATGCTTGATCAGAATTACTAGGTTCTTATTTATTACCAGTGAGCACCTAGGGCGGAGAAGCAACATACAGGATGCTATCAGAAATATGCATGACCAAAATGGAGGTAGACCTGACATGCATCCATAGTAAGGCTAACCAAAGACTAATTCTCATCCTCAATTAATACCAATGCAATGTTAAGAGGTTTAGAAAAAAAATCCATTCATATTGGGTAGACAATCATTAAAGGATTAATGGAAGAAAATGGACAAAACTTATAGAAATAAAGGAGGCATGGGACGGGTGGTGATAGGAAAAGCTGAAGAGGATAATCATATTGATGAGAGCTGATTCATTGACATATTAAAGTACTTGTACCTGTGACCACTTTTCAGTGCAATAGGTATTCAATAAATTTATTCTCATTGATTGATATTGCATGGCTATATGAAGTATATGTAGTTTGTACTATCCATATGATATATATGTATATAGTAAACAGATATCTACATGTGTGTATACTTTCATGCATCCTTTTACAGATATGATTATAGTCATTGGCATAATTGAGATAGAGATAGAAATAGATATAAACAGAGATGGAGATGATTGAGATAGAAATGAGATACAGACAATATAATAGAGAGATACTGAAAGATATTGTGCTTTGGAAAGAGGACTACCTTTGAATTCAAAGTGATTATATTCAAATCCTGCCTCTGATGATTATTAACTACCTATGTGACATTTGGAAAGTCACTTAAACTTTTGGGGCATAACTTTCCCCAAAAGTAGGATAAAGGGTTTATACTACATGACTTTTGCCCTATCTGCTAGTTCTAGCTCTATGAACCTAAAATAATATGTAGAACTGACCTCTTGACAGAGCACATCATACCTCAAAGACTTTTTTTACACATGTTCAATGTATATTTCCAACCTAAAATAACCTCTCCCTCTAAATACATTTTTATTTACTATCTTAGTGAGTGCAGGGAATGAAATACATGTGTGTAAACCCCACTGTCATTCTACATTTATTGACTGTTCTATTTTCAACCTGAGTTGATGTTTTTAATAATTTCATTAAACACTTTCCCACTTCATTCTTTTCTTTCCTTACTGTTCACTCCCTCATATCATGTAATTTTAACTCTCTTACCCTTTCTAATTCTTTTGTCCATCTGCCTCTTTCAAACTTTATCTTTCTAGTTTATCTGCTTCTCATTTTTCTTGTTTGTTTCTACCATTAAAAAAAAAAAAAAACTTGCAAGGAACCATCTTGGTTTTGATAATCAGAAACAACTTGAACAATAGATGATGATGGTCTGACATGGAGTAAATTAAATGTCTGTAATCATTAATGAGCTTACCAGAATTCCTGTCAAGGAACACATAATTAGAAGGACCATTCAGAATAAAATAAATAAGATGGTATAGAGTATAGAAAATTAATGAAAATATCATTAGGGTATGTCCCAAATTATTCCCTCCTTGTTAAAGCCAGAGAATGATAGAAGTAGAAGAAATTAGATGAACTAACAAAATATTTTCACTTTAATGATCAGAAGGCTGAAACCCCCAGCAATCAGATCCAGTAGGTGACCAGTACTTAACAAGTTCTTAAGAGGTATTTATTGAACTGAAATATGCTGAATTGAATTCATTTATTAGATATCCTCCAGCTCTAGCTAACTACAGCTTTAACTGTAGTTAGTGGCAGAGCCCAAACTATCTCCTCACAAAATATATACTTTAATATTCAAATATTGTTGCTATACTTTAATATTAAAGTATAGTTTACTTTATATTTTAATATACTTTAATATTGTTTTTATACTTTAATATTAAAATAGCTATATGTGGATACTCTTCAATCATACAGATCACATTGCATTTATGTGGTTGCCAACTTTCTGCCTCTTGCACATCTCTTCCTATGAGCCCTGACTGGGATTAAGGGGCTGCAGTCCATCCAAATTACAGAATATCTTCCTCTAAGACAATATATATATATATATATATATATATATATATAATATTGCATTATTTGTACAGTATCTGTATTTCCTTATATATTTCTTCTCACAGTCTCTTAGAGAACTAGCCATTATAATAAACAATATAATCCTCTAGTCTTTTTCTTTTCACTGAGGTATCTGTGAAATGTATACTGCCTATCAATAATTTCTTGCTCTCACCAAGACACCAATTCACCTCTTCTTCTGAGCATATATCCCTGTGATCCTATTCTTTATACTACTTCTTATATACAATTAATCATCAACCTACTGGTACCCACCATGTGTCGCTCTTTATTGGATTTTAGGTGGCCTGCAATTTTTATTTTCCTTTTTGGAGATTTTGGTGCTCAATATTTTCAGGGCTAGACCTTCACTAGGAAATTCTTTGGTGTTAACAAAAGAGGTTTTTTATCACATGAAGGTCAGACATCACCAAATGAATTGTGTATTTCCCTATATACAATATGACTTACTACTTTTATCATGTTCAAATACCAGTAAATCTAACTCGTTTTTCATCTGCATTTTGTGTCCACAATTATATTGACAGAGTAGCTAAGTAACTTTTTTATCTAAGTATATGTTATAGAAGAATACACATAATTTCCTTTTTTTCTATTTTTTCTTTTTTTTAATATAAATTTATTTATTTAACTTTTTACATTCATTTTCACAAAATTTTGGGTTCCAAATTTTCTCCCCATTTGTCCCCTCCCCCTATCCCAATACACTGAGCATTCCAATTTCCCCTATCACCAATCTGCCCTCTCTTCTATCCTCCCTCCCTTCTCTTGTCCCCATCTTCGCTTTTGTCCTGTAGGGCCAGATGATTTTCTATTCCCCATTAACTGTATTTCTTATTTCCTAGTAGCAAGAACAATACTTGACAGTTGTTCCTAAAACTTTGAGTTTCAAATTGTCCCCATCCCTCCCTCCCCACCCATTCCCTTTGGGAAGGCAGGCAATTCAATATAGGCCATATCTCCATAGTTTTGCAGATGACTTCGATAATAGTCATGTTGTGTAAGACTAACTATATTTCCCTCCATCTTTCCTGCCCCACATTGTTTCTATTCTCTCTTTTGATCCTGTCTCTCCCTGAGTGTTAACTTCAAATTGTTCCCTCCTCCCATTATCCTCCCTTCCATCATCCCCCCCACCCTGCTTATCTCCTTCTTCCCCATTTTCCTGGTTTCCATACCAAAATTAGTGTGCATTTTCTTCCTTCCTTTAATTGAATGTGATGAGAGTAAACTTCATGTTTTTTTTCTAAGCTCTCCGCTTTTTCCCTCCACTAAAAAGACTCGTGCTTGCCTCTTGAATGAGAGATATTTTACCCCATTGCATTTCACCCTCTCTCCTCCCACTACATTTCTCTCTCACCGTTTACCTTAATTTCTTTTAAGATATAATCCCATTATTCTATTCACTCTATGCTCTCTGTCTCTGTATGTGCGTGCATGTGTGTATGTGTGTGCATGTGTGTATGTGTGTGCGTGCACGCATGTACATATGTGTGCATGTGCGTGTGTGTGTATGTGTGTGTGTAGTCCCACCAACTACCCAGATACTGAAAAGTTTTAAGAGCTACAAATATTGTCTTTCCATGTGGGAATGTACACAGTTCACCTATGGTAAGTCCCTTATGACTTCTCTTTGCTGTGTGCTTTTTCATGCTTCTTCTCATTCTTGTGTTTGAAGGTCAAATTTTCTTTTCAGCTCTGGTCTTTTCATCAAGAATGCTTGAAAGTCCTCTGTTTCATTGAAAGACCATATTTTCCCCTGAAGTATTACACTCAGTTTAGCTGGGTAGGTGATTCTTGGTTTGAGTCCTAGCTCCTTTGACTTCTGGAATATCCTATTCCATGCCCTTCAATCCTTTAATGTAGAAGCTGCTAGATCTTGTGTTATCCTGATCTTATTTCCACAATTATGGAATTGTTTCTTTCTAGTTCCTTGCAATATTTTCTCCTTGACCTGGGAACTCTGGAATTTGGCCACAATATTCCTAGGAGTTTCTCCTTTTGGATCTCTTTCAGGCGGTGATCGATGGATTCCTTGAATACTTATTTTGCCCTCTAGTTCTAGAATATCAGGGCAATTTTCCTTGATAATTTCATGAAAGATGGTGTCTAGGCTCTTTTTTTAATCATAACTTTCAGGTAGTCCCATAATTTTTAAATTGTCTCTCCTGGATCTATTTTCCAGGTCAGTTGTTTTTCCAATGAGATATTTCACATTCTCTTCCATTTTTCCATTCTTTTGGTTTTGTTTGGTGATTTCTTGGTTTCTCAGAAAGTCATTAGCCTCCATCTGTTCCATTCTAATTTTGAGAGAACTATTTTCTTCAGTGAGTTTTTGAACCTCTTTTTTCCATTTGGCTACTTCTGCTTTTGAAAGCATTCTTCTCCTCGTTGGCTTTTTGAACCTCTTTTGTCAATTGAGTGAGCCTATTTTTCAAAGTGTTATTTTCTTCAGCATTTTTTGGGGTCTCCTTTAGCAGGTATTGACCCATTTTTCATGCTCTTCTTGCATCTCTCTCATTTCTCTTCTCAGTTTTCCTCCACCTGTCTAACTTGATTTTCCCAATCCTTTTTTAGCTCTTCCATGACCTGAGCCCATTCGATATCTATTTCTGATGTTTGGGATACAGAGGCCTTGACTTCTATGTCTTTTCCTGATGGTAGGCATTGTTCTTCCTCATCAGAAAGGAAAGGAGGAAGTATCTGTTCACCAAGAAAGTAATCTTCTATGGTCTTTTTTTTTTTTTCTTTTTCTGGGCCTTTTCCCAGCCAGTTACTTGACTTCTGAAATTTCTCTGCACCCCTGCCTAGATGCACCCAGCTAGTGCTTGGGGTCTGAGATTCAAATGCTGCTCCCCAGACTCAGGGCGTTCAGCTCGGGCGGGGCTGCTATTCAGGGTAAGATTAAACTCAGGTTCTCAGGTGAGGGCAGGGCTACCTCCCAGGCTCAATGCCCTCAGGGGGTTTATGCAGAGACCTTCAGTAATGGACCTGAGGTCCTTCTTGCTCGAGGAGCTCCTGGCCACTGCTGCCTCTGCTGCTGCCTCTGCCACTGCCTCTCAAGGGGGCCTGAGTTATGGAGACACCCTGCTCCCCTCTTGGCCAGCCCAGAAGTCTCTCTCACTGACCTGTAGCACCTGTGCATGGAGGGACCTTCGCAGTCACTGGAGGTTCCATCCCTGAAGCCTGCTCGGATCTGCTCCTCTTGGAGCCATGCAGCCAGGGCAGGGCTGGGCTCCACTGTTGGGTACGTGATAGACCTTTGTTGGCAGTTTTTCAGGGCTCTTTGGAACGGAAATCTCCTCCACTGCATTGCTATGTGACTTGAAATGCTCCAGAATTTATGGGGAGTTCTTTTTACAGGGAATTTATGGGTTGTGGGTTTGGAGCTAGCAAATGTGAGTCTTTCTACTCTGCCATCTACTCTGCCCCCCATAATTTCCTTTTTGCACGAATAATTAGACTGGGTACTTTTTAATTATCATTAATTTAATTTAGAAAGTTCAGTGATTTATAGAGGTCTAATACAGTTAGCATAATATCATACCAAGATAGGAACAATTAGAGAACATATATATATATATATATATACATATATATATATATATATATATATATATGTGTGTGTGTGTGTGTTTATGTATTTGTGTGTATGTATATATATATGTGTGTGTATATGTGTATGCACACACATATACACATATGTATAAGCATCTACACAGATATCTGATCATATATATTAATGATATATAAAAATAGAGATTAATAAAATGAAAATTCAATTTTAAAAACCTAAAATTTGACAAGGACACCTAAAATTAGCACAAATATTAGAGAAAAGTAGGTTTAAATGGGGAGGACATAAAAGATAGAGAAACAAAATTAACTTATTTCTTTGAAGCATCTAAAAAAATCAAAAAAACTTTAATAGAAGAGAAAATATATCTAAGATGGTAGAGTACAGGCACCAATTCACCTGAGCTCTCCCAACATTCTCTGTTAAAGAACTTTAATACTTCAACTGAATTGGTGGGGGGTGGGGCAAAACAAAAGAAAAATAAAAGGTTGACCTAAGACATTTTTCCAGTCCAAGACAATTAGGGTAGTTGGTTAGAGTAGTCTGTGACACCAGGGTGATAGATGGTTAAAAGCACCATGCATCCTGCAGCAACACCAGCAACAGGTCTTGGAGGAAGCTACAATAGTAGCAGCACCAACTTTGGACCCACTCAACCCACAGGAGATAAGACAGTGGGACATATGCATAAAGATTTTACAGATAACTCTGTGGTGGTACTCAGTTCAAGACACTTTTGCATTGCCCATAAGCATTTCTGTATTTCAGTTCCAAAGCAAAGAGGAGAACTATTGCTTGAGGTGCCAAGAGAACAGGGGTCCTAGTCAAATTTCTAGGACAGAGAAGGGAGTTTGTGGTTACTCATAAGAAAGAAGGGACCTAGTTCTCAGTTCCAAGGCAGAAGGGAGTAATAGACCATGCAACTGCAGAAAAACAAGGAATCTGGTCACAATTCCATGATCATGAGAAGTACAAACATTTGCAGCTGCAGGGTAACAAGATCCCTTCCTGGATAAATACCAGAACACAGACCAAAAGAGGAGTGACCATACCTTTATCCTTGTGTCATATCACTTTGGAAGCACCAGAAACTTACACATGCTCCCTACCTGTCCCCCAATTAGCTCTGAAAAGAGAATTAAAAACTTGAAACTTGTAAAAGTGCTCCCTTAACCCCAGGAGCAAAGTCCAACTTTAACATAAGGTCATCAAGAAATAGGCAGGAAAATGAGCAAAAAAAAAACAAACTCAAAACAAAAACAAAAAGAACATAACCATATAAATCATATCTTTAAACAATTGGTCAACAGCAGATTACAGGAATTTTTTTGGTATCACTGAAGCAGGACTCTGTTGCTTTACCTGTACTCACATCCTGGGTCACAGTCCTGGATGGTAATAAATATCTCTCTTTAGATCATACCATCTTGGAAGAACTGAAAACTTGCAGGTCCCTAGAAAGATCTCTGAAAAGAGCCACACAAAACACTTAAGTTTGGGATAGTGCATGCTCCACATTGAAAGCAGAGTCCTAACTTAGGAAAGTCAGGTAATAGGCTGCAAAAATGAGGAAACAGAAAAACAACAAGGAAAACAACAGTAAAAAAATCCTCTCACTACATATAGTTACTATGAGTACAAGGAATATCAAAACACACTCAGAAGAAGTCAACAATTATAACATTCCTATACCTTAAGCCTCCAAGAAAATAGGAATTGGTCTCAGACCATGGATGAGATCAAAAAAGGACTTTGAAAATCAGGTAACAAAAGTAGAAAACTATTGGGAAGATAAATGAGTGTGATGCAGTAAAAGCATGAAAAATGAGTCAATATCTGGGTAAAGGAAACCCTCCCTCCACAACAATACTTAAGAAAATAACACCATAAAAAAGAGGTAGGCCAAATGGCAAAAGAGATGCAAAAAGACAATGAGGAGAAGAATGCCTTAAAAAAAAAGCAGAACTGGTCAAATGGAAAAGGAAGAACAAAAGCTCACTGAAGAAAATAACCCCCTATAAATTAAAGTGGAACAAATGGAAGTTAATGATTTTATGAAAAAAAATTAAGAAACAATAAAAGAAATGAAAAGAATAAGAAAAATAAGACAATGTGAAATATCTCATTGGATAAACAACTGATATGGAAAATAGATCCTGGGGAGATGACTTAAAAATTATTGTGCTTTCTGAAAGCCATGATCAGAAAAGGAGCCTAGACATCATCTTTCAAGAAAGTACGAAGGAAGACTGACCTGATATTCTAGCACAAGTGAGTAAAATATAAACTGAAAGAATCCACCCATTCTCCTGAAAGATCCAAAAATGAAAACTTCCAGGAATATTATTGCCAAATCCTAGAGTTCTCAGGTCATGGAGGAAATGTTGCAAGCACCCAGAAAGAAACAATCCAAGTATCATGTAGTCTTAGTCAGGATAATGCAAGATTCAACAGGTTTTACATTAAAGGATCAAAGGTCTCTGAATATGATATTCTGGAGGGCAAAAGAGCTAGGATTACAACCATCTTTGCCTAGCAAAACTGAGTATAATCCTTTGGGGAAAGACATGTCCATTCAATTAGATAGAGGGCTTTTGATCATTCTTGATGAACAGAACAGAGTTGAATTTAAAAAAAAAGTTACTTTCAAACACAAGACTCAAGCATAAAAAAGTAAACAGGAAAGGGAAATCATAAGGGATTTAGTTTAAATTGTTCCCATTCCTACCTGCGAAGATGATATTTGTAACTCATAAGACCTTTCTCATTACTAAGATAGTTGGAGGGCATATATGTAGACAGAGGTGACAGGGTGAGTTGAATATGAAGAGATGATATCTAAAAATTAAAACTATGTGGTAAGAGAGGAATATACTGAGAAAAAGAGAAAGGGAGGAAAAGAAAGGCATAAATTATCTCCCATAAAAGAGGCAAGACAAAGCATTTATAGCATATGGGAAGGGGGAGGGAAATGAGGGGGAGTGTATGAACCTAACTCTTATCAGAATTGTCTCAAAGAAAGAATAATAAACACACACAAGTGGTTATATACATCCATCTTACCCTCCAGGAAAATAGGAAGGCAAGGTGATAAGGGAAGTGGGAAAGTGTTAGAAGGGAGGACAGATTGGTATAGGGAATTGTCAGAAGCCAAACACTTTTGAGGAGGGACAGGCTTAAAGAACAGAGAAAGAATATAGTAAACACAGGGTTGAGGGAATATGATGGAGAGAAATACAGTTAATAATAGCAAGTGTGGAAAAAAAAAATCAGAAGCAAGTTTCTCTGATATAGGCCTCATTCTCAAACAAATAGAGATCTGAGGCAAATTTACAAAAAAACAAGAGCAATTCCCCAAATGATAAATGATCAAAAGATATGATAGTTTTTAGATGAAGTAATCAACACTATCTACAGCCATATGAAAAAATACTCTAACTCCCTATTAATAGGAGAAATGGAAATGAAAATAATTGTGAGCTACTACATACCTGTTTGATTGGCTAATAGGGTAGAGAGGTAAATGAAAAAATGTTGGAGAGGATGTGGGGAATATGAGACATTAATGTACTGTTGGTAGAGTTGTGAACTTACTCAAAAATTCTATAGAGCAAGTTGGAATTATACCCAAAGGGCTATAAAACCATGCATACCCTTTGATTTCCCAATATCATTACTAGGTCTGTATCTCAAAAGAAATTTTGAAAAAAGGAAAAGGATTATATGTGCAGATATTCATAGCAGCTCTTTTCTAGGGGCAAAGGATTGGAAATTGAGAGGATTTCTAGCTATGGGAGAATGGCTGAACAAGTAATGGTTTGTGATTATGATGTGATCATGATGTGATCATGATTATGATCATGATGAGTAAAATTCAAACAATGTCGTCCTCAGTCACCATAAAAGGTCTCCTTGTGCTCTTCTTTTGTGTTTCTGTTTGCATCCCAAAAAAGGTCAAAGAAAAAGGAGGCTCTATATTTATAAAATGTTTAGAGCAGCATGTTTTCGTGTTGTCACATAATTATGATTATAGATACTATTGTACTATAAGAACTGATTAGCAGAATGTTCTCAGGAAAAAAAACTGGAAAGACTTGCATTGCCTGATGCAAAGTGAAATGCACTGTGTACCAAGTAACAGCAACATTGTAAGTTGATTAGATGTGAATGACTTAGCTATTTTGCAACATTAAAATGAATTGAGACAAATCTGAAGGACTTATGATGGCAAATGCTATCCATCACCAGAGAAAGAATTGATGGTGTCTGAATACAGATTGATGCATATATTTTTTACTTCATTTTTCTTGGGGTTTTTTTGTCTGTTTTCTTTCACATGACTATTGTGTACATGCTTTGCATGACTACACATATATAACCTATATGAAGTTGCTTGTCCTCTCAATGAGGGAGCATGGGGAGACAGGAAGGAGGAGCATTTGGAATTCAAAGTTTTCAAAATGAATGCTGAAAATTGTTTTTACATGAAATTGGGGGAAATAAAAACACTGAATAATAATAAAAAAAAAAAAAACCTGATATGGCCAAATGGAAAAAGTGGCACAAGTATCCGCTAAAAAGAAGTCTATAAAAAACAGAATTGGTCAAATGGAAAAAAAGAGCAACAAAAATAATAATTCCTTAAAATAATTCCTTAAAATCTTTTCTGTGGGTAAGAGGAAACTAAGGACTCCATGAGACATCAAGAAACAATAAAACAAAGTCAGGAATGAAAGAAGAGAGGGTAAAATATTTCATTGGAAGAAAAACAAAACAACATGAGAAACATATTGAGGAGAGATGATTCAAGAATTACTGGAACACCTGAAAGCCATGATCAAAGAAAGATCCTAACATCACATGCCAAGAAATTATCAAGAAAACCTTCTCTGATATCCTAGAACAAAAGGATAAAATAGAAATGGAAAGATCCTCTGATCACCTCCTGAAAAGTTATCCTGAAATGAAAAATCCCAAGACTATTAGCCAAATTCCCTAGTTCACAGGACAAGGAGAAAATATTGCAGCTTACACCTTAATGGGCTTAGAGGGCTTAGAATATGGTATTCTGGACTATAACTAAGAATAACCTGCCCTGGAAACCTCTTAGTGATATTGCTAGGCCAAATGGTATGCACAGTTTTAGAGCCTGTTGTGTATAGCTCTAAATTGCTCTTTACAATGGTTGGGTCAGTTCAGAACTACACCAATCTATTATCATCAAACCTGCTTTCTCCTATTCCCTTCACCTCATACTTCCTTGTTGGGTAAGATAGATTTGCATACCTGACTCAGTGTGTATGTTATTCCCTCTTTGAGCCAAACATGATGAGTAAAATTCAAACAATGTTGCCCTCAGTCACCATAAAATGTCTCCTTGTGCTCTTATTTTGTGTTTCTGTTTGCATCCCAAAAACGGTCAAAGAAAAAGGAGACTCTATATTTATAAAATGTTTATAGCAGCATTTTTTCGTGTTGTCACATAATTGGAAATTGAGAGGATGTCCATCAATTGGGGAATGGATCAACAAGTTGTGGCATATGATTGCAATGGAATGCTATTGTGCTATAGAAAATGAAAAGAATGTTGGTTTAAAAATATTGGGAAGGCTTATATAAACTGGTGCAAAATGAAATAAGCAGAATGAGGAGAACATTGTACACAATAGCAAGTGTTATACTGAATACAATATCGTACCACAGAGTAATAGCAATCATCAAATGTGAATGTTTAGCTATTCTGATCATGCCAATGCTGCAAGATAATCCTTAAGATGAAAAATACAGTTTACCTCTAGAGAAAGAACTGAGAGAGTCTGAATGTGAAGTGAAGCATACGTTTTTCACTTTATTTTTTTTGTTTTTTTGTCAACAAGGTTAATATGAAAATATGTTTTGCATAATTTCACACATGCAATTGAAATCACATTTCTTGACTTTAAAATGGTGGGGAAGGTGTGAGAGGGAGAAAATTTGAAAATTGACTTATTTAATATACAGTAAAATTTAAAAAAATAATTATAAAAAGTAAAAGAAGGGGGAAGACAATCAACTTATCAGAAAAAACAAACAACAAAAGTTAAATCTTAACAAAGAAGAAATTTTTAAAAAGAAATTAGTAGACACTACTTATATACCATTATATGCTGCCACATCAAAAAAGCTTAAGAGAAACAGAGGATTTCCTACAAAATATAAATAATCAAATTCACAGAAAGATATTAATCTAAGTTCAGGAAAAAATGAAACAGAACTGTAAAACATATTTTCAAGTGACTAACACCTATTATTTAAAGAATATATATGTACATATATGTGTATGTGTGTGTATATATATACACATATACAATTGTGGAAGAAAACAGAACCAGATTCCTCTGATAAGTTAAATATAATTTTAATACTTTAAGCAGGGCAGGACAAAAAGAGAAACTATAACCTAATGTCACTAATGAATATTGGTGCAACATTTTACAATAGAATCCTTTTATAAAAGACCGTAGGAAAAGAAGACGATGAGTAGGAGTATTTCTGGTCCCTCATTTCCCCACTGTTGCCAATTCCACTCTGGGCCAGGGACTCCTAGCACAAGAGAGCTGCAACTAAAGAGGGAGAAAGGTAATGAAGAATGCAAGCTAGAGACTCAGGGTTCTGGAGGGAGAAATAGCTTGTCGAAAGCCAATAAATGCCTGAAATTCATGTGACTCTAGTTACAGACAAGTTTATAGAGTTTTTCTAGCTAACCTAGAGAAACATGTGAGGTGTTCTCTGCCAGTGTTAGTCCAGCATACGTCTCATATAAAGACCTGGAAAAAACAGAGCCAGGGGCAATCTCTCTGCTGAAGTACACTTGCACCGTGAATAACCTAGAGGATACCAACCAATATTTATTTCAGAAATATCTAGCAGTTAATGGAAACCGCCTTTAGAGCTAAGGATGCTTCGCAGTTTTGAAGGTAGTTCTCTAGAGCTGACAATGTTCTGTTTCTGCTAAATTACTGAGTCTGACTTTCTCAAAAAGCCCTTGCTTACTAGGGATATCTTATAGTAAGACTCCACCGATTACTAAATTGATAAAAACTAAAAACAATGCTGCCCATAGCAATGACAGAAATCTCTCATTGCTTTTGCTAATGGTCACATGACTTTTCCTTGTGGAAAAACTGAGTTTTCAAGACACTGAAATGAAAGTAACTCATTTCTATTTTTTCTGAAAGAATATTTTAGCTAATAAGTAGCTTTATCTTGCTAAATATTCTGAATAAAAATTGTATCTAAAGTTCATGACCATTTCCATTTTTTTTATATTTGTGCAAGCTTTTCCTGCATTGGTGACTCCAGTCCACATTGAAAACTATTCTTCATCACTCTCCCAAAATTGCCCCTTTTTTGTCTCTTGCACAAATTACTGAAGAACTCAGGATTTTTTTTCCACTTTCTTCCTTTTGGGAAGACCAGTTTTCAGGTATTAATAAAGCAACTTCTTTTTTGCTAAATGAAGGTAATGGCAAAGGGAACTAGATTAATGATTATTTGAAAACCTTAAAATATACTGTGAAGAACACATTAATGTAATTCAAATTGAATATAGGAGTACTCAGACAGTTGGCAGGATATTCACACTTGTGAATATGTAACTCCCTTAATACATAATGCTCCGTGAGTCCTTTTGAATTATTTACAAGACCCAGAGATGGGTTATTAGCTAATCTTGAGCCTAAGGCAAGAGAATTAACTTAGGTGGAGAGAACTATGCTGTAACTCCAATATGAGAGAAGATAGAGTCTACCTCTTAGGCCCTAAAAAAGAGCACCTATAAATGTCCTGAAGTAAGAAACACAGATTCAAAAGGTATTTCTCTTCAAAAGAACTTCATAAAATGCCTTTGTATAAACATGTATAGAACAGATGGTGTTTATTCCCTGAGTAAATGTGGCTGGATGTAGTTCATTTAAAAAAAAAACGATAAAATTTCAGTGTTGGGACCTCAAGGGGCATCTGGTATAATACTGACCTAAAATAGGAATCCCCTTAATAATACTGCTGAGAAGTGGTAATCTAAGTCTCAGTGAGTTTTTAAGACCTTCAATCATCAAGAACTCATCACTTCCAGAAGTTATGAATACCAAGCCTGGATGTTTATTAGAAAGGGCTTTTTCCCCCTCTAATCCAGCTTTAATTCAATTGCCAAAATGATTTTCCTAAAGCTCAAGTCTGACTGTCTCCCTGTTACTCAAAAACCTTTAGTGTTTCTCCCTATTATTTCCCTGATGAAATATAACTTTCTCTCTTGGGCATGTAAATGTCTTCCTAACCTGACCCCTCCCCACCTTTCTAGCACGCTTATCCTTTAGTGTATTTCACATACTCTATGATCCAAGTACACTAGTCAACTTACTTTTTCTTTTTTTTTTTTTTTTGTGCATTATAATCCATGGTCTGACTCATGGCCTTCCCCCGGCTATCCCTCATACCTATAATATTCTCCCTCCTCGAGTCAGCCTTTTCTCACAATTCCTGGGCCTGCTAAAAGACTCAACTCAGATTCCCCATTTTCATACATTCATTTCATTCATTTTCCCCTTATTTCCCCCTCCCTCCCTCCCTCCCTTCCTAGTGCTTCTCCCTGTGATTATCTCTCATTTGTGTGCTATATTGTGTGTGTACATAATTGTTTGGTATATTGCATCTCCATTACAATGTGAACTCCTTGAGGGCAAGGATCATGTCTTCACCTTTCTCTGTATCCCCAAAACTTCGTGTAGAGTCTGCCTTGTGAATGCTTGTTATCTGAATGACTCATGACAGGTTCCATCAAGTGGTCCTACTTCCGTCGGAAGTTCTTATGACTGATAACACTCTGCAATGAATCACTAACCTGGCCCTCTTTTCTACTTTCCCTTTGCTTACATCTTAATGAATCTTTTCTTGAAACGTTATTTTATTGTCGCTTTTTAACATTTTGTCTGGCTTATCATTCACTTTGTACACTTGGATCAATATTTTTGGTTCTTACGATAGCACTTGATTTGGTTTCTCTGACAGACTTCTTAAAATGTTTTCTTTAGTTGTCACTCTTCTAGTGATATTGCATCCATATTTTTATATACTTTTAAATTTGAAAGTTTTTTTTAATCTCTACTCCAAAACAAAAAAATCAACTCATATCTACTGAGAATTTTCTGTGTACAAGAACGTGTCCTATCTCCATCAAACTAAATTCTTGGTGATATCATCTTACTCTGTTTCTTCCTAGAGATTGTAACACTTGGCACCAAATCTAGATAGTAGCTTTTAGCATTCAAGGCAGAAAGCCAGACTTACCATTTCTCTAAGTTCTGTGATATCTGAAAGGGGATGGGAAGAATAATGTATAACTCAATTTTAATATTTTTAGTCTCACTCTGACATTGTAGAGGGAAGCAAATTTTCCCAAAACTATAATTGCTATGCTACATAATATCTAGCCAGATTAGAAATAACCAGTAGAAACGATAAAATACCTCTTCATTATTCAAGAAGTAAAGTAATTTTTCTGCATCTTCTCCTAGTTTGTTGAATAATCTCAGCCTGGCCAAAGAGGGGTATGACCTAGATAGAAAATGCAGAGATCCCATATAAACAGGAGATTGAACCTTGGAGTACATGACTATGTCATAGACTCACTTGAAGCACCCCTTCTAATTCCTTTTAAATCCATTCTTTCATAAGAGTTATACAAGCATTGGGAAGGAGGCAGAGAGATGGCTGTTACTCCTCAAGCTAAAGACTGTACATTCCCCAAAGCAAAGGGGCTCAATGTGAAAAATCATGAGCTCCTCACTATTCCTCTCCACTCCTACTCTTACTTTCCTTCTTCCTACCTATCCACTATAACTCAATTATCCATAAATTTCTGTAGCACTGGTATTATCCCAGTACATTCCCTTGGAGGCATTTTCAAATCCTCTCTTAACCCACCGGAGGCTATTGCCAAATCTTGTCAAATCGTTTCTTCCTAGTAATTCAAAGATGTCTTTGTGGATAATGATGCTGGGACCCCATCTGGAAATCACTTTTAGGATCATCTGTCGCCTAGGTAACATGGGGAAATCCAGTAGTGTGGTGAAAGATGCCTCTGAAGTTAGTATAGAAGATGTAAAGGGGACATATGAGTTCAATTAAAATGGTTGGTATTTTAGAACTAAACATGTTTGCTATGCTCATACTTGTTTTAAATTTAACATTTTCACTAATGGAGTTAACAAACTCATTGAAACACAGCAGCAGGCTGAAATTATAGCACTTGGCACCAAACCTTAGTAGCAGCTTTTAGCACCTGAGGAAGGAAGCCAGAGCTGCCATTTCTTCATGTCTATGATAGCTGAAAAGGTATAGGAAGAATGTCTGTGTGTCAGGTTTTGTTGTTTGTACATAAAGGAAAATATATATCACTTATAGCAGTGCATTTCTATGTACTCAAGTAAAGAAATCTGCATTGTGGGATTATTTAGTTGAGCCTGTGCACTCTATAGGAGAGAGGAGGAGTCAAAAAAGCAGAGTTTTGAGCTGTTCAATAAGAGTGAGGAAAAAAAAAATATGGTTGGGGAAATTTGGAATTGAAATAATTTTGTGACAGGAACTTTAAATTTTTCTAAATATCTTACAGATATTAAACTTTTTCAAAACATATTTTGTAAACATCTTACAGACTCTCCCTTCCCCTATCCTATAAGGAAAATGATTTCATTAACATCAAATTTTCTCAGCAATAGTCTGATAACAATTATTATAATGGTAGGACTCTAACATTTTCACAACACTGTCCTCACAACAACACTGTGAGTTAGGAATTGTAAAGAAATATTATGCCCATTTTAGTGAGATTTTAACATGATACTGTAAATGTCTTGCTCATGATTGCACAGCCAGAAAATTTCAGAGGTGAAATTTTAACCCAAATATTCTAATTTCGAGTTCAGAGTACTATCCATTTTGCCATGCAGTTTTATTCAATCCATCTGACCCGTGTCACTACAGATTTCTTATGAATGAATTTGTACATTATGAAAATAGTTTTACTCTTCATTTGTCCCCTATGACTTCTGTGGTAGGACAGAATTTTTTTCACCATTCTACATTTCTTTAATATTTACTTTTTCCACTACCTGCTAGGAGACCAAAGTCACTCTTTCCACCTCTCACTTCTGTTTGCTTTTTGAGGGCAAAGCTGAGGAATGGATGATGGAAGTAGCATATTATAGCAAATGGACAAGTTATGAAAAGAGAAATACTGAAGCAAAGGCTGATATCAATGAATCTTTTTTTAATGCAGTGTAATTATATTAAATATATAATTAATTGTAATCATATTAAATATATAATTACACATATAAATTACATTTATACTAATTGTAACCTTTTTTTAAAGTTTTATTTTCCAAATTCTATCCCTCTCTTCCTCCTTCCTTGATACAGTTAGCAATCCAATAAAGATTATGCATGTGCAATCATGTAAAACATTTCCATATTAGTCACTTTGTTCATAAAAATGGAAGGAAGGAAGGAAGGAACAAAGGAAGGAAGGAAGGAAGGAGGGGAAAAATAGCATATTTCAGTCTGTACTCAGTATCATTTCTTTCTCTGGAGGCAGATAGCATCATGAGTTTTTGAGATTGTCTTGGATAATTGTATTGCTGAGAACAGTTAAATCATTCTTCATCATGCAGTATTGCTGTACTCTGTACAGTGTCTCCAGGTTCTGTTCATTTAACTTTGCATTAGCTAATGTAAGTCTTTTCAGGTTTTTCCGAAATCATTCTGCTTATCATTTCTTATTGGACCAGTGATTCTTGCAAAGCAAATCAATGTTTGGCACCTTGTAAAGTTTTTCTTTATGGCAAAAAGTTAGCTTCTGAATATACACAATTTCTCATACGTCATCATTTTGGGATCACAACTGGTCACAACTTTATTTGTATCTCAGGGAAGAGGAAAATATAAAAGATATTAGCCTGCCATTCAACTTGGGCATTAAAGACAGGGTGGACTTCAACTTCTCATTAACTTTACCCAACATCTAGGGGAAAGAAAGAGAAAGTACAGGGATTAGATGGAATGCACCATTTACAATAAATTGGGGACATATTCTATAATGGCATTACTTATGTCATGAATGCCAACATGTGGTGTTCCTTTCTCTATGCCACCACACAACTTTCTGGTGATTTGTGGTACAGTAGAAAGGACACTGACCTCAGAGTCAATGGACCTGGGTTCCTAGACTGCCTCTGAAGCTTCCTACCTGTGTTAATTTTGTCAATCACATCTTCATGGAGTTTAGTTCTGATATGTAAAATAGAGCAATTGGACTAGGGGGCCCCTTAGCTCCCAGAAGTCATTTCAATGCTAAGTGTCTATTATCTATTTTAGGTAAGGCAAAGGTATAAGATGACTGGAAAGATAAGAGAGTGTAGTTTGTGAAGGGTCAAACCATTTTTATTTGAATGAAATGATAAGGACCCAGTTGAGTTTATTAAGTAGGGTGTGTGATGTGGTCAGAGTTACACTTTAGGAAGATTGCTTTGATAGCTGAGTGGAGGATGGGCTTGAATCAGGAGAGACGAGGTAAAAAGACCGATCAGCAGATTATTGTATCAGTTCAGATATGAGATGAAGAGGGCACAGACAAGGGTGGTGGCAATATCAGAGGAAAGAATGGAGTGTATATAAATAATATGTAAGGAGATTTGCAAAAATTAATCTGGGGGTCATTGATGGTGAAGAGTCAAAGAGGATACCTAAGTGATTAGCCTGGGGGACTGAAAACCTAGACATAAGAGAGAATAAAGAAGAGGGTGATCATTTGTTTCAAAGACAGCAGGGAGGTCAAGAAGAAAGAAGTATGGAAACAAGGTCTTTGGAAGAGATCATTAGTAATTCAGTCTTGGTCACATGAGGAGACTGGAAGGATTACAGGAGTTGAAAAAGAAGATTGAGACAAGAGAAAGTGGAGGCACCTGTTGTAAATATCTTTATCAAGAATTTGGCCACAAAGTATAGAAGAGATACAGAAAGACAGCAGAGATGAAAGGAAAAAGTGAAGGTTTTTCTTGTTCTTGTTTTTATTTTTATTTTTTGTTTTGTTTTGTTTTAGGATGGGAGAGACAACCATTTTTGTGGGTAGTAGGGAAGGAGCTTCAATAGAGAAATATTTCAAATAAATGGTGGAATGGGGAACACAAGTGGTGATTTTTTTGGAGGAGATGAGATAGAATGGGATAGCTTAGACAGGTAATTCTTTCTACCTATCTATCTATCTATCTATCTATCTATCTATCTATCTATCTATCTATCTATCTATCTATATCACTAAGAAAATAGATCATAAAAGTTTCATTAGTTCACATATAACTAAAGGTTTTGTACTGGTAATATGATATTTAGTAGATTCATAGATTTATAAAACTACCCAGCTCATAGGGAACAGTGCCTCCTCAGATATAATAGTTCTTCCATAGCATCAAGTAGTGACTCTTGCAAGCACTGTTTCCATAGGATGACAGGAGACAAGGGGAACTCATGCCCATCAAAAGTGAATCAGTATTAAACTGAAACTGAATCAGAACCAATACCAAATATGCCACTAGAATTGTCCTCATATAACCTTATTCTGATTTCAACTACTGTATCTTTTTAAACTCAGTAAATCTATATATGTATGTATGCTTGCGTCATGTCACTTATTTGTAACATCCAATTCCCTAGGTTTAGAACAGTTTTCTAAGCCTCCTAGCACAATAGTATTTTAGTGAAGAATATTAAATATAAAACTTGTTTTCTTATGATGACTTATGCTACCTAGTTAGTATGCAAAGGACTTAAAATGAATGACCCTGCTCTTGGTTGACTTTGCAACAAAATTAAATCCCATTCAAGTTTTGCTTGTTTAAGCACAAAGAATACATAATTTTGAACTAGTCATTTACTACATTTCTAAATCTGGAAATGCATGGAAAATTTTGTATGAATAACATGACTTTAAGTTTTCTGGGTACGAGTGGAATACTCAAGTTATCCATCTCTTATTCCTAAACAATAGCTTCTAGTGGATGCAATATAGAGGTACCATGTAATAACAGGAACAAGAATCAGAGTCTGCAATATAACAAATGCATAAATGAAACTTTTATTGATTTATTGACTGGCTAAGCCAAAATGTGCCCAGGTGAATGGATCACTTACATCATGACATGAGAGATCCATTGAAGTATTATAAGAATAGCATCTATATGCTATTACAAATATATGTACATATATGCACATATATATGTATATATATACATATATATGACACATATACTCTTTAGATTGGATGAAAGTTCAAATTATTGAATTCTTTTATCAACCTAATTTTCACTCATTTCACAAATCAATACATATACATCACTTCAATAATCAAAGCTTTCCTAAATTATTGAATTTGTTTCAAGGCTTTTCATTGAGATAAAGCATTGGCCAGCAAAGACATGCTAAGCCTCAAGTCAATGTATATAAGATTTCCATGACTCCTTGAAATAAGAAGTCACATTTTTTAAAATGTTTATATTCCTAGTAATAGGAAGACTAACTTCAACACTAATAATCCACTCATAATCAACATTTGGTTTTGTTGTTGGATTGGATAGCACTGTGTCCAAGAAAAGTCCTTTGGCTTTTTATAGAAAGCTTGTAGTGTGAAATTCAATATACTAGAAAATAAACACAAGTAAGACATTGATATGCCACATAAATATAGTTTTTATTTATTTATTTTAGTGTAAAACCTCCTTAAGATATGAGATTTTTCACACGTTCAACTTATTTGAATGCTCTTAGAAATAAATTATATTCTATTATGTTTTCCCATTTATTTCTATATATCTACATCTTTTCTCTCTCTCTCTCTATATATATATAGATAAATAGATATAGATATATATTTATACATACATATGTATACATATATTATAGGAGAGTTTATTGATGTGGAATAGTTAGATTGTTTCCAATGAAGAGGGAAAAATGAATATTATTCACTATAGGTATTGGCAAACTCTATTTTGCTACTAAGTTTAACAAGTGCAATTTCTCTAAGCTGATTAATGATTAAGTGTAATCTAATCTTAATAAAGCAATTGAATTTACCAATTGAAAAAGGAGTTATAGTAAACGTTCAGAAGAAAATGTTATGACACAAAAGACTCAAGGTAGTTGAATTTGTGTCATCCATATACAGGAAGAGAGTAGTTCTCAAATATTATGATCACTTCTTACTGAATTTTACCCTGAGATTCCATGTTCTGGGGGAAGTAGATGGAGGGATGGAGGGATGGAGGGATGGAGAAAAATAGACATTAATGAAACATTGTATTAGGCTCTGGTAATATAAATGCAAAAATGGAACCATTCAGATTTCAAGGAACATATAATGAGAGACACATCATGTTCACAGATAAGTCAACATAAAGAATATGCAAAATAAATACAATTCTAAATGGTGGCATCAGAAAAAGTCTCATGTAGAACATGGCACTGATAGTCCATGATAGAAACAAATTAAGCTGCTGCCTCTGTGACTGGAGAATTCCATCAAGATAGAATTCACAAAATCAGACACCTGATTAGAAAAGCTAGTACATCCCTCATTCAAGAACTTTGTTTTTGTTTTCCGTTCCTTAATATATGTCCCATAAGGAGTGTTTTAATGAAAACAAAAATATTAAGAAAAATGAAAGAAAATTGTGAAATGAAAATGTCTGGCATACAATTTAATATTAGATTAGTTTTTCCTTGAGGGCAGAAGCTTATGTTATGCAAAGCATTACCCCTACAAGACATAGAATTCTGTTAACATGATGAAAGAAGCGAAAAAAAAATAGTTATTGAATGAGTGATGTTCTAGCTCTTCTTTTCATTTTTTAACAAATTTTAGGAAAGCAAAGAAACTTACCTCTTATCTCTCCTCACCTTTGAAAGGTAATGTTATGTGGGTGTTTTCCTACTTATGTGTGAACCTGAGAAACTCCATGGAAGTGACTCTCAGATTTCACAAATATTCCTAATTCTTAGACATTCTCCAAAGAATACAGCTTAGGAGCCATGGCTGATAGATATGCTACTTTATATCTTAGGCCCTAAGGCTAACCTAATAGGTTATTCAGCTGCCATGAAACTATTTTTAGATGCCTTGGTGACTGGACCAGAATATTATTTCCATGACTGCCTTAAACTATGTGAATTCTTGCTGAGAGAGAGATTTATGGGCTAACCTATGCTGGATCAGCAGCAATAGCCCTGGGAAAATGTTTCTTGCAGAAAAGGCAGTCAGGTGGTACAATACAAAATTAGATGTGTTACCGGACTCAGCAGGTAGGTGATAATATGAATGAAATTTAGAACGGCTATAAATAGGAAAATACATGAAAATCTCCTGATATGCAGGCATGTTTCCTTTAAAAAGATTATGTCATACCCATTACACAAAACTGACTTTTAATGGCTTCTTTTACTTACTAAGGTACGTTGTACACACTGAAGTAAATAATTTAGAAATCTATATTTTATTCTGTCATTTGTTTGTTCATTCAGTATTTTTAAGTAACTCATATGCTAAGCATTGTAGGAGATACAAAAAAAAAGTAATATACTGCCCTCTGAACTTATAATCTTTAAAGAAAGACCTCTGGAAATAATTGGATCTGTTTATAGATATGTATAAATATATAGAGATAGATAAGAAAGAGATAGAGAGCTAAAAGAGAGAGAAATATAGAAAAATGTAATACACCTTAAAATATGCAAACACAACAATCACCATGGGAATACATAAGAAGGAAGGAAGGATGACTTCTGACTTAGAAGAAAGCATCTCAGGATTAGCATATGATTAATACCTATCGATATGGAATCTCTAGTAAGTTAAGAAGGGAATTTCCTCCCTGTTTTTCTATCTCCCTTCTTGAAATGTAAATTTAAGTAAATGGTAGAATTTCCAAAGGAGCTATCAAAAGAGATAATTGAAAGCCATATTTCCCTTTAGCTATGATTTTTAATATTTATTTTCTTGCCTGGGTTACATAAGCATGAGTAACAAATCTATTAGTGTCCTCAACCAAGGAATTTTTTAAGGCAAATAATCATTGAATAATCAGTCATAAGGACATTATTTTTAATAATTAAAACAACACAGAACTAATCTTATTTTTATTAACAACTAATGCCATTCTAATTTATATTGAGTAAACAATGAAGATTTTCAAATAGAGAAAGAGCAGAGCTATACATTAAAAAGAAACTAGTCAGTGATATATGCAAAAGGTAGACTAATGGGAAGTAACAAGTTATCAAAGTCAATGTGAAGTTAAGATGTTAAATGAGCTATAACAAGAATTTTCACTTCATTACCCATTTGTAAGATATATATGTGTATGCATGCATGTGTGTACATATATACATGTATGACACCTATATATGTATATATTATATATATATGTGTGTATATATATATATATAAATTCTCCTAATCAAATATGACATTCAACTGGTGAAAGGAAGTGTCAAAAAGTAGAACCAAGCACAATAATAAATACATCAAACAGGCATTTATTTAACAACTTCTATGTGAAAGGTTATATGTTCAGTTGTTCAGTCTTGGGAATATCAGTAAAAATGAAAGAATTTCTTCATTCTTGGAGTACATATTCTGCAAGAGAAAGCATCTCATACACAGGTCACGACGAAATATGTGCAAAGTTGATACAAAACCACAGAGAATCTCAGAGGAGAAAGAACACTAGATATTGACCTTGCCCACTTGATAATTCTGCCTACTTCCACCTCTTATTGTCAGTATCTAGCTGAATGTTCAACATTGTCTCTTCATGCATACTTTCAAGCAATATGAATAATAGTTCTCCCTTTGAGTTTGATCCCTACTGTCGTTATAAAATAAGGACATTTTTTATATTTGTCCTCTACTCAGTCCACTAGGAAAATAAAAATATTCAAATCTAACTAAGCTTGAAAAGTAATAAATCCAATTGAACTATGGAATTAGGACAGATACAGTCTCACAGACCCTATTAGGGGAAATCATCTGTAAAACGGCACGTGAAAACATTGTCTAAGGATTATTTTAGCCACCTTTAATTTATACATTCTACTTGTAGCTTTTCTTTAAGTGTCCAAATATAATTGCTTCCTGAAACACACAGGCCAATTAGTCATCTACATCACTGGTGATAAAATTTTTATTTTGACCCTGTGCAACAAATATAGTGCATTCTTCATCTTCAAGTAAACTGAATCGAGAGTTTAAGAAAATCTGATTGGTAAGCAGACTTAAATTACTTTCTTCTTTTTTGCAAAATTTGTGAACTTTAAATAAGTTTAATTAGTCAATAGGGAACTTTTTAAATGAAGAAAAATATACTTGCAATGCTTTAAATTGTCAGTTGGATTTTTTCTCTGGTCAATACACCTCTTCCTATGCCTCTAACTGATTGGCTAGCAGGTGCAGTGTGGATTTTTTAGATATGGACCAAGTACAGATATCACTTTGACTTTCTTTGATTTTTAGACTTACTGACTGAAATTTTAGGAGGATTATCCTTAATAAGCTTCTGATCTTTTTTCTGATAGTCCACACCAACTCTTTCTGAATCCTGCTGACTGTTAGGATATGTCCACGCAGCTGCACACATTTAGGCTACTTGGGATATTTTTCCCCTTAAATTATTTGTGTAATTTATCTGTTGATCTGTACATAGGTTACAATGCAATAAGGACTAATTATTAGATTATTTACCATGTTAAATATACAAAATTAGATTCTTCATAAAGTTTCACATTGGCCAAATTTTTATTAACATTAGTATACAACTGATACTTATGGCTGTTATTTAAAAAACTCTCACAATTAGATTGGCGTATGAGTTGTGAAACAAGAATTTCATTTTATTCCAAATGGTAAATATGAATCTATTAGACTCTATAAGAAAAAAAAATGTTTACTAACTTTTTCAATTCATATCATTTAGAAAAATGACAGAGCTTCTAGGCTAAATTACCCTGATTTTCACAGCTATGTGGAAGGAAGAAGATATGAAAGAAGGGATTATAGAAGGGGAAAAAAATGCTAGGAATTATTACTTGTAGGATAGAGAAGTTGAGGCAAAGCAAAGAATGTCTATCAAATGAAGTCACTTTATGCTGTATAGATTATGTATAATTAGATTCATTTCAATAAGCCACGCATAAAAATTAGTCTCATACTTTGTATTGATACGTATGCATAAACTATAAAACTAGGGTAGGTGCCACATGGCACTAATGTCATATGTTGTCCCTGACACAGCTATTAAGCACTTTTCTACTCCTTGATTTTCATTTCTTCCTCCTTCCTTCACTCATACCCTGCGATCTTCTTCCTTCCCTAGCCCATTTTTTCTGAAAAGTCTTCAGCAGTGAGCAATTTTAGTTACTCAATGTCAGGATTATTCCAGTTTACTAGACTGGCATTGGAGAGCTTATGGTAGTGAAGGAAGCTATGCTGTTATATAGTTTTTGTAACTCAGATTTCAATGTATGCTCTTTCAATACCTAGATTCATGTATATTTCAGAAAATAATGTCTTAAACCATTAGTTTCTTGAATACAAATCTCAAAAATGAGATTGAGCCCAAAATCTACTTCATTGGTGATATGCAGAATGTTGTAATTCAGCTGTTTTTCAGTCATAACTGATTCTTCATGACCCCATGTGGGGTTTTCTTGTCAAAGATACCAGAGAGGTTTGCCATTTCCTTCTCCATATCATTTTGTAGATGGGAAAACTGAGGCAAACAGGTTTAAATGATTTTTCCAGTGTCACACAGCTAGTAAGTCTCTAAAGCAATATTTGTCAATACCAATTATATATATATTGGATTATATTTTTATGTATGCCAATAGGTATGAGTATACACATATACATATACATGTACACACACATATACATATATATATATATATGCATGAATGTGTGTGTATGTATGTATCTGTCATCTCCCTGGCATTTATCTACAATTTTTCCTCTTTCATGTATTCTCTAATCCAGCCATATTTGCCTAGGGAATTTTGCTCACCACAGGGTACCTCTAGTCTATGTGTGTTACTGCCCTGCCTATTTCTTATAAAAAATTTTTCTCCATGCTCAACTCCTCCTCCCCAAATCCCTGACTTCACCCAAAATTCAGATCAAATGCTAAGGCTTTTGTTGTTCTGCAGTAAGCTTTTCACTAATTCCTTCCTCTCACACCTCTCCAAGTTTTAGAGATTCTCTTCCAAACTTATTTTCTATTTTGTACTTTTTTGTCCAATTTTTTTTTTCATGTTGTCCTTTTCTTTAGAATATAATTCTTTGAGGGAAGGATCTATTTCTGTTTTTCATTGTATACCCAATGTTTAATCTTAGTAAAGGTTTGTTGAGTGATGAGCTATCCATCTATCTTTTTCCACATGCCCCCATACATGTATACACATATATGTATATGATTTACATAATATATATGTAAATTTGTATTGTGGGGAAATGTAGCCTGGAGTGGGACCCACAACCTACTTTCTCCAGGCTATCTCTCTCTTTCTCTCTCTCTATTTCTCTCTCTCTTTTTTCTTTCTCTCTCTCTCAACTTGGGCTGGCTCTCTCATCTCACTTGCAACCACTTTGAAATAAGTTCCCAGAGAGAATGCTGTGACTAAGCTGCTATTTCCCAACTCTTAGTGCTCTATGGGTATCTCTGAGGTGGGATGGATACCTTCCTACCAAATGCTACTATAGCTCCTACCTGTGTGCTTTCCATTCACACAAAGATCAATTACTATGATATCATTGACTGTTGAATATACATATTTTTCTAAAGGATAAAGCAAAAGCAAGAATAATTTATTTCAATAGAAGGAAAGAGCAATAATAGTGGAACTCTCACAATTCATCCATAAATCTGGATTCATAGGCACTCAACAATGTTGAGAGCTCTTGGTAGCAATCAAGTGAAGGAGTGGACAGACTGTAATTGGAATTTAAATGGGAAGATGTTTCCATTCATTAATATGCCCATGTGACCTTTCAGATCACATGGAAGCCTGAGTCACCTAAGTGTTTGGTGGGAGAACCTAGCTGAATTGGTAGAACAGGACCAGATGGAGCAGGAAGGATGGAACAGGAAGAGGCAGTGTTAGAGCAGAGCTTAGAGCAATCAGAGGTAGGAAAGGCTGGGCAGCATGAGTGGGAGAGCTTGTTTGTGATTTTGTTTAAGGGAGTTGGTTTGTGTGAAGCCTAACAGAGAGTAAGCTAGGGGCTGGTGTTGACCTGTGCATTGTTACTGTGTATAGATTTCTTTGTTACTATGATGGATTTGGTTTTCTGGTGTCTATATAAATATTTTGATTCTTTCTTTCATGAGGAGAGTCTGTTGTATTTCATGATTCAGAACTGCACTGGTATATTCATGGATGCCATAGGACCTGTGAATATTGTGTTGGTGCTACACATGCATGCTTACTAGAGTCTTTAAGTGTCTTAAATAAAAAGGGAAATCCGTGGGTCTAGGGCAACTGGAAAACTCTGTATTGCAGATCTTGATGTGTTCAATATCTTTAGGGAACATTTTATGACACTGCCTCTTTGGCAAACTGTTCCCATTTTAGTCCTCACAGACTTTTTTGCTCAGAAATTCCACCTCCTCTTTGGTAACTGTAACAATCTCAGGTTTTTTTTTTAGCAGAAAGCCACCTTTGAAGGTCACTAAGAAATTGTTAAGCTATTTCTGTGACAAGTACTTTACTTAATTTAGAAAACTGCGAAGCTCTCCAGATTTTCTCTAAAGTTCTGAGAAGTTTCTCTCTCTTTCAGTCTTAGATAGTCCTGGAGATCATATTTTCTCTAACTGGTTCTTGATAAATTATGTTTGCTCTCTATTTGGTGAAGCTTGCATCAAAGAGAGATTTAAAACCTATTTTCATCCTGTTCATCTACCTCTCAACTTGGAGGATACATAATAAGAGACAAACTTCTTGCTCTCAAGGTTATCTGTCAGGTTTCCTCAGCTTCTGTCCATTTCTGCAATCTACTAACCAGTAAAAAAGCATTTATTGTGCACTTTCTATGTTCTCTTCACAATGCTAAGTAAGTACTGAGGTTACAAACAGAAGCAAAAACATGTTCCTTAATTTCAAGGCCTTCACATTCTAACAGGAATACCACATACAAATAACCACACATAGAAGATATATACAGCAAAGATGGAAGGTAATCTTGGGGTAAAGGCACTACATAGCAGTATTAGTGTGGCAGATAGGGGATAGTGAGTATGTCACTCCTGAAGCTCTATGAGCTGAGTCTTAAAGGAAGCCTTGGGATGAAGGTGAGGAGGGAGAACATTCAAAGCATGGAAGATATCAAGTAAACACCACTGAATGAGCAGGTGAAATATTGTATCCAAAGAAGACCCAGAAAGACAATGTTGCCAGATAAAATATTTGGAGAGAAATAAAGTGTACAAAAACTGAAAATGTGGGAAGGAGACAAGTTGTGAAGAGGTTTAAATGCCAAGTAAATTATTACATGTTTGCTCCTGGGTAATAAGAATCCATTTAAATTGACTGAGTGTAGAGAAGAGGGCAGGGAGGAGAAAAGGTGGTGACATTGTTAAATCTGTAATTTAAGAAGAACTCTTTTTCAGCTTGAGGGGAGAATGAACTAAAGAGGTTTAAATCAAGGAGAAAGACCAAGAGGCTTTAGTCTAGGTGTGAAGTGATGAAGCCCTGAACTGGGATGGTAGCTATATAAACAGAGAACAAGTGATTTATATGAGAAATTCTGTGAAGGCAGTAACAAGACTAATCATCAGATATGTGAAGAAAGTCCAAGAAAAGATTCAAAGATGACACTAGATTTGTGGGTCTGTGTACCTGGGAAGATGGCAACACACTAAGCAGAAATAGAGAAGTTTGGAAGAGGCAAGGATTCAGGGAAAAGTTAATGAGTCCTGTTTTAGATGTTTTGATTTGGAGATGCCTTACCCCAATTCATCCTATCAAAAAAATCATTGGTAATGTATTACTGAGTTTAAATTTGGACATGAAGAACTGAGAATCTTCTGCATAGAGATGATAACTGAATCCATGGGAGCAAATGAGATCATTACCAAGATAGCGTAGAGAAAATAGAGTGGAACTCAGCATGGAGACTTAGAAGATATCCCCAGCTAGTCTTCTCTAAGCAGTTTTCCCCCTCATCTTTTCTGTAATTTGACCTCAGCTGAGCAGTGATTGATCTCTATTTCTGTTTAAAAACAAAGAATATAGTTAGAACTAGTGTGATACAAACTAAATCAATTTTTTCCATGTATCCTAAGCAGTTCTGTGATTTATAGTTTCTCAGAGCCATTTTTTGTAAACTTAGAAAACATTCATATGTAAATGATAAATGGGCTGATGGATAATTGCAGCCATCCTTACCAGTCAGAGAGTTTGTTTTAAGGAGAAACCATTCTCCTGTGGGTACTCCCAGGATACTCTGTGTCTCTTCACAAGAAATTGTATATGATGGGTTGTTTTCCTCTCAAGCTGATATTTATCTGTGAATCACATGCAAATTTTTTTCTGTCTTTACAGAAAACAAAAATTTACATGAGGAAGAGGCAATATCTTAATATATGCAAACACACTCATATATACACATATACCTGCATTCACACATATATATATATATATATATTCACATATATATGAGCAAAAGCATATTTCAAATAGAATGATTCTTTATTTACTCATGAATTCATCCATCTCAGAATATTAACTTAATAATTAATATATAAGATATGATGAGGAATGAGTAATGGTAGTATTTTGTCCTTGAAGTATAAGACCCTGTGTCAAAAAAGCTTATAGTCTAGTGCAAATATTAAGAATTATTCATAAATAATTGCACTAGAAGATAATACATAAAAAAATGCATCAATATTACTTTAAATGGTATAGGACCTTGGCTCCTAGTAGTACAGATACAAAGCTCAGATTCTGATTAGAGGAGTGAGAACTCACTTATGATTAGAGTAATCAAGACATGCATTTTATTGAAGAGTTAGTGCTATTGGAGTACGAACATGAAGTTTATGGGGATTTGGGCAGATAGAAATGTCATTAAAGGCACATAAAGTATCATGTCAAAAACAAGCAAGAGTTGTTCCAAGAAGCAGGTAGGAAATTGTGACAGCCTTGATTGCCATTCTTAGAGACAATTTTTACGTGGACTCCATGATGGTTGTTGTTCAACTGCTTCAGTCATTCCTGACTTTATGACCCAAAGATACTGGAGAGATTTGCCATTTTCTTCTCCAGTTCATTTTACATATTGGGAAACTGAGGATAGGAAGTATCTAAGGTCTGATTTAAACTCAGGTCTTCCTCACTCTAAGTCCAGCACTCTATCCATTGAACCACCTAATTGAATAACAATAAGTCCCTACCTAAGCTCTACTTGAGGGCTGTTTTCTGGACACTACTGACTTAAGAGTGATTATCAATAAACACTGCTGCTCTTTCCCTCCCATCTTAATTTAGTTATTTTTCTTATGCACATTAAAGGGGTCATTCCATGACTGCTTCTTAAAAAGGCTGATTCACTGTGTGGGCATTACCTCTCTAGATTTCAGACTAAAAGGGCCATGGTCTCCCATTGTATACTGGGCCATCTCTAGTCATGGTGATGAATATCTGGTCACTGAAACCAGATGGCTCAGAAGGAGAAAGTGAGGCTGGTGACCTTGCACAGTCTTTTCTCACTCAAAACAAAGTTACATGGGGGACAGAGCTAAGATGGTGGAGTAGAAAGACAGACCTGTAGAAGCTCCCCCACATATCCCATAAAATACCTGTAAAAAATTACTCTAAACAAATTCTAGAGCAGCAGAAGCCACAAAATGACAGAGTGAAAGATATTTCCAGTCCAAGAGTGAAAGAGATTTCCAGTCCAAGACAGCATGGAAGGCCAACAGTAAAGGTTTATTGCATCGAATGTGGAGGGAGCACAGAGCACCATTGGTCGTGCTGCACAACAGGGACAAGAACCAGAATAAGCTTCAGGGTGCCACTGGCAGCAGCAGTTTCCAGATTGCTCAACCCCCAAATGCCACAGACAGCTTCAAAGGTCAGTGTGAAAGCTCCTTCACCCAGGAGAAAGAAATGTGGACTGGACTAACAGCAGCAGCCACTGCAGCTGCAGTGTACATTTTTTTAGGCAATTCCCTAAAGCCCCTGGGGAATTGAGCAGCTGATCTAATCTCAGCCCTGAGTTGGCCCTGGAGTGAGGAGAAGTGTTGGTGTGGTGGAGCTGGAAGTTGTTGTGGAAAAGGAATTCTACTCTCAGATTCTAGGCAGAAAAAGTTTTTGGTTGCTCCTAGACCAATGTGTAGACTAGGAGAGGAGTGAACTCCTCTCCTTTGATTGTACCATCTCTGAGGAACTGAGAACTTACAGGTCCCCAGAGTATACCCTCCTCTTGACAAAGGACTCAAAAGTCAAGTAACTAGCTGGGAGAATGTCCAAAAAAGGGGGGGGAAATAAGACTATAGAAGGTTACTTTCTTGGTGAACAGGTGTTTTCTTCCATTCTTTCAGATGAGGAAGAACAATGGATAATGTCAGAGGAAATCAAGACTTCTTCACAGAAAACCTCCAAAATAATTGTCCAATGGCCATAGGCCATTGAAGAGCTCAGTCAAATAAAGTAAGAGGGGTGGAGAAAAAATTGGGAAGATAAATGTGTGCTATGAAAGAAAATCATGAAAAGCAAGTCAACAGCTTGCTAAAGGAGGCCCCCAAAATACTAAAGAAAATAACACCTTTAAAAAAGATGCTAACTCAATTGGCAAAAGAGGTCCAAAAAACTAATGAGAAGAGTGTTTTAAAAAGTAGAATTAGTCAAATGGAAAAGGAGGTCCAAAAGCTCACTCAAGAAAACAGTTCTTCAAAAATTAGAATGGAGCAGATGAAAGCTAATGACATTATGAGAAACCAAGAAATGACAAAACAAAACCAAAAGAATGAAAAAAATAGAAGACAATATGAAATATCTCATTGGAAAAACAACTGACCTGGAAAACAAATTGAGGAGAGACAATTTTAAAATTATGGGAGTACCTGAAAGGCATGATCCAAACAGGAGCCTAGACACCATCTTTTATGAAATTATCAAGGAAAACTGTCCTGATATTCCAGAACTGGAGGGCAAAATAAATATTGAAAGAATCCCCTGATCACCTCCTGAAAGAGATCCAGAAAGAGAAGTTCCTAGTAATATTGTAGTCAAATTCCAGAGTTTCCAGGTCAAGTAGAAAACGTCAAGCAGCTAGAAAGAAATAATTTGAGTATTGTGAAAATACAATCAGGATAAAACAAGACCCAGGAGCTTCTACATTAAGGCTTCAAAGGGCTTGGAATATGATATTCCAGAAGTCAAAGGAACAAGGATTAAAAGCAAGAATTGCCGACCTAGTAAAACTTAGTATAATACTTCAGGGGAAAAAATGATCATTCAATGATATGGAGGACTTTCAAGCATTTTTGATGAAAAGACCAGAGCTAAATAGAAAATTTGATTTTCAAACACAAGATTGAAGATGAGTGTGAAAAGGTAAATAGGAAAGAATTTCATAAGGAACTTTCTAAAGCTAAACTATTTACATTCCTATGTGGAAGATAATATTTGTAAGTCTTGAGACCTTTCTCAGTATGTGCATAGTTGGAGGGATTATACACACACACACACACACACATAAATATAAATACATACATATATAAGTGTATATATACATACATACATGCATACATACATATATAGCACAGGGGGAGTTGAATAAGAAGGGGTGATATCTAAAAAAAATAAAATTAAGGGGTGAGAGAGGAACATATTGGGAAAAGAAAGGGAGAAATGAAATTGGGCAAATTACCCCCATAAAATAGGCAAGAAAAAGCTTTTTCCATGGAGGTGAAAAGGGAAGAGGTGCGAGGGAAAAAGTGAAGTTTACCCTCTACATATTTGGCCTAAAGAGGGAATAACTCAATTTGGTATGAAAATCTATCTCACACTACAGGAAATAGGGGAGAAGGGGACAAGTAGGGTGGGGATCATGATAGAAGGCAGGGCAAATCAGAGTAGGGAGTACTTAGAAGTAAATACTTTTGGGGAGCAACAAAGTCAAAAGATAGAATAGAGTAAATGGGGGCCAGGATAGGATGGAGGGAAATATAGTTAGTCTTACACAACATGACTATTATGAAAATCTTTTGCAAAACTACACATATATAACCTATATTGATTGCTTGCCTTCTCAATAGGGGTGAGTGGAGAGGGAGGAAGGGAGAGAAGTTGGAACTCAAAGTATCAGGAACATATGTTGAGAATTGTTTTTGCATACAACTGGGAAATGAGAAATAGAAATCTATCTTGCCTACAAGAAAAGAGAGAAGATGGGGATAAGGGAAGGGAGGGATGTGATAGAAGAGAGGGCATATTAAGGGAAGGGGTAGTCAGAATTCAAGGTGTTACAGGATGGAGGGTGGGGAGAGAGGGGGAGAAAATTTGGAACTCAAAATTTTGTGGAAATGAATGTTGAAAACTGAAAAAGAAATAAACATTAAAATTTTAAAAAAATCCAAAGTCAAGTGTAAGTCATGTCATCGTTTCTCTGATGTCATGTCTTTTCTTTGAGAATGAAAGATGAACACAAATTGCCCCAACATTATAGCACAATAGTACGTGATAATACAAATACATCACCTTTTAACCTAGTTAGATGGACAGCTAGGTGGTGGAGTGGAGTCAGAAAGATTTCTCTTCCTCAGTACCTGAGTTTAAACATGACTTCAGATACCAACTAACCTGGAGCAAGTCGCTTAGCTCTGTTTCCCTCAGTTTCTTCATCATTAAAATGATCTGGAGAAGTAAATGGCAAACCATTCCAATATCTTTGGAGAGCATCTAGATGAAGAAGTTGATGAGAATGATGAAGGGCATGGTAAATCTGCTACACACACAAATTGATTGAGGTATTTGAGGATGTTTAGTCAGGAGAAGAGAAGCCTTGAGTGGGAAACTGTAGTTCTTGAGAATTTAGAGGGCAGACATGATATATTTAGCCTCCGCTGGCAGAACTAACACAAAAAGTGGGAGTTGAAAAGAGGTGAACTCTGCCTTGATATAAGGAACATTTTCTTAATAATTACAGCTATCTGAAAATGGAATGGTCTTCCTTCTAAGAGAGAGGACTCTCTTATCTACAGGCTAGGACTGGGTAGTCATTTATATATTATACTGGTATATTGATAATGCATTTTTGCTTATTGTTAATGTAATTTTACTTCTTAATAGGAAGATTTTTCCCATCCTTTAATAGGCCCATGTGACCTTCTTAATTCACATCAAAGCCTGAGTCACATGAGCCAAATCACATGGAACATGAAGGGATAGAGCAGGAAGGGCAGAACAGGAAGAGGCAGAGCTAGAGGAGAACTGAGAGAAAGTTGGGCAGAAAGCAGTCAGAGATGGGAAAAGCAATTAGCATGAGTGGGAAAGCTTGTTTGTGATTTGTTTAAGGGAGCTGGTTTATGGGAAGCCTAACAAGAGGGAAGGCTTGGGTGTTGCCCTCAGTATCGTTACTGTGTATAGATTTGTTTGTTACTACGATGGATTTGGCTTTCCAGTATTGGGATTTGACTTTTGAGTGTCTGAATAAAAGGTTTGGTTCTGTCCATTTGGAGAGTCCGTTGTGTTTCATGACTCAGAGCTATAGCAGCATATTCATGGTGGTCATAGGCACTGTGAATATCACATTGTCACTATAATAACTGGGGATTCTTTTTTATGTAGAGATTGGGCTATCTAGTGCTTTGTAAATTTAAAATTGTCACAGTTCTGAATGGACTAATGAATGAATAGATTAAAAGCACTTATTGAATACTTCCTATATATCAAACTCTCTTTTAAGTAATGGGGACATAAATCCAAAAGTAAAGATTCTCTGCCCTCAAGGAGTTTACATGCATTATAATAATACTGTAGGTGAATCCTAACCAAAATAGTGACAATACTATAAGAAAGTGGTAATTAGAAAGGAGTGTTTTGGTCTGAGAAGATACAAGGCTCACAAATAGTCTTATGTTATTTGATTAACACACTCTTTCCAGAACAAATATTAATATTGATTTGATGACACTTACTGGAGTAAAAGGTTATGGGGGAAGGGTTCCGTGTGTAGCAGCAGGAAGATGGCAAGAAGTTGACTAGGGAAAATACCTAGAACATGATCTAGAAATCAGATAAACAACTAAATATACTGGGCTATGGTGAGTCTGAATTCATTGACCCAGCAATCAGGACCCTCAGCGTGGGAGTTCCAAAGATTAGTGGATTTAATCCCCAATGCTATGGTCTCTGGAGGTCTTCTGAAATGGACAGTATGGAAAGAAGGTAGGTGGTGAGATTTGCCAGCTTAGATTGCTTTCTCTGGCCAGACTAGTATTGTGTAAGGAGTATTCACAGATACGGCTGACTATAGCCAGTTTGTCTTGGGCCTAGAGAGTCTTAACAGTTACAGCTATCTGAAAATGGAATGGTCTTCCTTCTAAGAGAGCTGAATCTCTTATCTACAGGCTAAGACTGAGTAGTCATTTATATATTATACTGGTATACTGATAATGTGTTTTTGCTTATTGTTAATGTAATTTTGCTTCTTAATAGGAAGATTTTTCCATCCATTAATATGCCCATGTGTCCTGCTTAATTCACATCAAAGCCTGAGTCACATGAGCCAAGTCACATGGAACATGAAGAGGTAGACAGGAAGGGCAGAAAAGGAAGAGGCAGAGAGTTCAGAAATTATTTGGTGGGCAACAGGGAGACACTGACACATTTTTAGAATAGGAAAATTACATAATTAAAAAATAATTTCAAAGATTAATCTGCCAATAGCATGCAAAATAGACAGAAGAAAGCTTGATTTTTACCAAATGTGTTTTTGTGATGCCATTTACTGAAGGATTAGAAAACCAGTGAGACATATTCAGCTAAAAATAATAAAAAAACAGGCTCATCAGCAGTAGAAACTATTACAGTGAAAGTAAGTACCCCCAAGTAATTAAAATTAAGAAACATCAGGAAAGAAAAATAAAGAAACATCTCAGCAGATCTTAGAAATAGAAAGTTTTGTTTTGTTTTCGAAGTTTATCATGAAACATCAGCAACTTTTTAAGGACGCTAGATGATAAGCCAAACTACAAGAACAACTCACCATCACTGCCACAAATAACTGAGCATCATCAATATTCGAATTAAAGAGTCAATTTTTCTCATTGTTAACTACTTATGCAAGACAAATTTCTTGGTTCTGATCTGGACAGTCTTAACTTGAACTGGTGCCTCTCAATGTGGCCCAGTTAACCTATGATTTGTGTATGTGTTTACATATGTGTAGCTGTGACTATCACCTTCATTTACATGTCGTCTTCATAAACTGACCAAGCTGTCTCATAACAGAGGTACAAAATATGTTAATTTAGGCTATTGCTTTACTTCAAAGCAGCTGTGATTGCAACCTCCTGAGCACTGAAAATGCCTCCTCCCAGAGCTGAGTAAAACTTTCATATGGAAAGTAAAAACAGCACAATATGCATATTTCATGTTTTGCTGTGATATATTTTGCATCGTGCTGTTATATTCTGCAACTCAGCAAGAATACATATCATATTCTGGGAATATTTTTTTAAATCTACAAAATTGTGTTTAAGTAGAAGATAAAAAAGATAAATTTTTACTATCAATATTTGCATTAGGTTGAGGTATAACCCTGGGGGCAAGGTTGGGGGAAGAGAAGTGGACAAAGAGAAGAAATTCACAGGAGGATTAAGGTGGTATCTAGGAGACCCCTTAAAATGTAATCTCCCCTATCTCCTCTATAGATACACTATAGCCATACTTCATTCTTTATTTTGAATATTTGCAAGGAATTTCAGTATTCTCAATTGAGTTACAAAACTTTTCCCAAATCTTAAAAAAAAATCTGGCTTTAAAAAAGGTTATTTATTTTAAAAATATGGCTTAAAGGTTTGCAGATCTAAAGACCACAGGTGCATTTTTAGAATTTCATGAGTCTAATTTAGGAGATCACTGCTGTGTACATAAATTATTGTAAGATGAAAATTGAGGTTTTTCTTTGGGGAATGATAACCAAGGATATTTATACATGTTTTTTAATTAAGGTGTCTTTAGAATTGGTGTTCATAGCAAAACAACCTCATTCCCATTGCTATTCATGTCAGAACTATTTTCAGCCTCTATAAACCAGGTTATATCCCACGCATTTAACTAATTTCTTTTGTCTTTGAAATATTCTCTTAAGTGTGTTAAAAATGAAAGGGAAAGAAATAAAACATAGTTTTTCCCCTCAAAAGTTCTTGCAAATGTGATTACCAACTAGATGAAAATGAAGTACTGCTTCTAACTGAATTTTCTCACTCCTTTCTCTCTGTCTCTCTCTGTCTCTCTGTCTCTCTCTCCCCCCCCCCACTTCCTCTCCTCTCCTTTCCTCTCACTTTTGCTCTCAATTGTACTCCCTCTATTTTCTCTAATACTCAACCTTGAGAACAGTAGATACTTGACTATGCTACAGTTATCTCTATGATGACCAGGGGAGCAAAAGAAAGATTTTTGACTTTGGTCTCTTTTTCCTGCTTACTTTCTTTCCAGGAAAACAAGACAATAGAGAGCATGGGACCATAGTGGCTCTTTACATTCTTGGTAGGCATAAATATATAGAAGATTGGTCACTGACACTTCACCATATAGTGGGTAAAGAATGACTAACTCTTTTCTTTCACCTCTATTGAAAAGGAAATCAATTAGTACTGATCATACTGATTTATTTTAGGTTTGATCATAGAATTAAGCTGCCTTCTCTAGGACATGCTACCCTTAACAGCTAGGCCAGAATTACATAGAATAACATCTCTTAAGTCTAGGTTATCTATAGATTTAGTAAATAAATTTAGAAGATATGATTTAGTAACAGATGACTGAGAAAAATAAAATAATCATAAGATTACAAGGTTTTGTAAAAGATAAATTTCCCTTTCTAGCAGAGAAGAGGATTGATCAGAAGTTAAGTTCCCCTTTCTGACATCTGAAGAAAGGTTGGTTGGAGGTTAAGTTTTTCTTTCTAATCTTAGTGGATAAAGTCTTTTGTCCTTGAGCTAGTGTAAGTCAAGTAATGGGGGGAAATGAAGGGAAAGGAGGGAGGGGAAGGGTTAGCTGCTAACTACTGACCACAAGTTTCTCCTTCCTAATATGCTTTCCTTAGAAAGAGCACTACCTGCAGGCAAGAACTTTTGAGATAGGATTAAGAAAGCCTGAGAGAAGCTTAACTACTTAAGTGACTTGCCTTGTCGAATTGAATTATGTTAAAAACAAGTTTCTGTATTTTTTTTTATTATTCTTTTCTACTATAAAAATTAGCTCTATAAATCATTTGGGGTGCCTGACATCTGAGGTGTCAGGTGACCTGATTGGATATGTAAATTCTAGGCTTCCAAATTAAATCAAAGATTTTTGGTAACTTTGTCCTCAGTTTTTCTTTATTTCAGATATTTAATTTTAACACTATTCATCTTCCTCTACTAGGGCTTGGGAACTCTGTGTGGCACTGTATCAAAATAGATGCACTTAGGGCCCAGAGAGAAAACACACACACACATATATACATACATACAGATTTGTGAATCTTATGTTCCCTCTGTGCTGTTTGAATTTTGCTCATAAAACACAGCACCCTTTCTGATGTGGGCACACCATGCTGAACAGTCCTGTCCCTATGTCTCCTATGTCACACAATCAAATCCAAAATTCTTGGGAGAGATTTTGAGAGTGCCCTTATATTGTTTCTTCTGACCACCATGTGGTCACCTGCCCCAATTGAGTTCTCCATAAAATTTTGGCAAGCGTAGATTTTACGTTCCAACAACCTGGCCATCCCATCGGAGTTGGGCTCTCTGAAGCACAGTTTGAATGTTTGGCAGTTCAGTTTAGGACCTCAGTGTCTGGTACCTTATCCTATCAGGTGATCTTCAGAATCTTCCTAAGACAGTTCAAATGGAAGCGATTCAGTTTCCTGGCATAGCGCTGGTAGACTGTCCATGTTTCACAGCCAAATGTTCTCACAGACTATCTGTGCCCAATCTGTGGTAGAACATTCTGAGCTCATATTGTTCTGATCAGTCACAGTCAGACACATTGAAATTTGACTTTGTCATAGTGATGTCGTTTTGGTTCTCTTTGAGAATGAAGGACAACCGCCAACCAAACAATCAACCAACCAACCAACATATATACACAAGTGTAATGTGTGTAATGTGCTTGATATTTTTGTTAAGATTATTACTTTAACTCATTTGATTAATATCTTTTATTTTCTTAGAAATTTCCCACCTGCATTCTATGATTTCACAGATCAGTTACTTTTGGGGGGCATAGGTTCAAATCACTTTCCAGGAGAGGTGTATTAATTCACAATTCCACCCAAAGTGCATTAATATGTGCCCGTGTTCCATTACTTCCTCCAACAGTTGTCATTTTCCTGCTTTGACAGTTTCACCAGTTATATGTGCAATAGAACTTCAAAATTACCTTAATTTGCATTCCTCTAAGTATTAGCAATTGAGAACATTTTTTTCATATGTCCATAGTTCGGTTTTCTCTTCTTGAGAAATGCCTATTAATAATGATAGTAATAGCTATAAAACAACAATAAGCATTTGTATTCCATTTTAAGATTTGCAAAGCACTTTACAAATGTTTTTTTCATTTTATTCTCCTAACATTCCTAGGAGGTACTTGCTATTATCAACAGGATTTTACTAATGAGGGAATCAATGCAGATAGGGTTGTACGGAACTTGCTCAGGTTCATACAGCTAGTAAATATTTCAGTTCAAATGTGAACTTGTCTTCCTGATGTCTTCTCTTTCCTTTGTTTAGCCATCAAGACAGAATTTGTACCATAAGAGGAATTGGCATGATTCCTTCCTTTCCTATTTTGGAAAAGAGTTTATGTATTATTGGAATCCATTTTTTTAAATGTTTGTTAGAATAAATTGTAAATATATCTGGTCCTTGGTTCTTTTTAATTTTTATTTATTTTTCTGCTAATTTGGATAATTCATATTTTATAGCTATTTTCAATTTCATACATGAAATTCACAGTTTTCTTGGCATATAATTACGTAAAATGTTTTAATAATTATTTCTTCTTTCCTTATGATTTACTCACTTTCATATTTGATACTGGTAATTTAGGTCTCTCTTTAAAAAAATCAAATTACTTAAAGTATAATCTATTTTTTTAAATCAGTTTTTAGTTTTTTCTATCAATTATATGACTTTTTTATTTGCAATTTTGTTCACAGCTTTGTGGATTGTCAGAAATTCTATCTTAATTCTTAGTTGGGAATTTTAATTTGACAGATTTTTCCTCTTTGATTTCTTGATCATTTACCACTACAGTATTCTTTTTTTAAAATCCACAGAAAGGAGTTGTAAGACAGTTTGTTTTTTTTTTTAATCCACTTCACCATCTTAGGGCTCTCTTCAATTGATTTTGTGTATTGACCTCCCAACCCATTTTTCTACCTTCATTCTGTCCTCTTATAAATTCATCTTTTACATATAATCTTTTTGTAGATTTCCCATATACTACAATCTCCCAAACAGACTTGGTAATGTCATTTCTCTAGTCAAATTTCCTATTACCTATTTCATAAAATAACAATTCCTTATTCTTATATTTAAAGTTCTCCCCATTATTCCATATCTTCCACAATGTAGTGAATAGATAATAGTGTAATCCACTTTCCAGTCTCATAGTACATTCTAATACTATCACCAATATTCATGCCTGGACTGTATTTTATCCTCATCACAAATTGATGAAATCTTTAATTATTCTGAACATAACTCATTTATTCATGTTTTCATTTTGGTGTCATATTAAATTCAAAATATGTAAAATGTTTTTTGCATTACTATATATATATAGTTGAGTTTCTCATTAGTCATTGTAATAAAAAGAATTAATATGTGAGTTTATACATATATGTACATATTTGTAATACATATATTTCTGTACCTATTCAAAACATATCAGCTACTTTTATATGGAAAAGATATACAATTTGTCTTCTTTCATGGACAATTAAGCAATATATCTAGTTTTCTGGGACCAGAATCTGTTGACCTTTATGTTATTCAACTTCAGCTAAGCTTATTTATAGATATTCTGTATCCTATTTAAATCTGCCTCATTACCTTCTTTTTCCCTCCACAGATTTTTGCATTAACCTCTCATAAATAGTACTTCAACTATTCCCTTATTCCTACTATATAAAACTGTGCAGCTGTGGAATATGCAGTGGTTTTGTAATATGAGTTTGAATTCTAGCTCCATTCCTACTTTTTTTTTTTTTGTCAAATTATTTCACCTCTGTGGGCCTCACTTTCGTATTCTGAAAAACAGGAGTGTTGCGCCAGGTGGTGATTTCCAGTTTCAGATCTCTTCTTTTCCTTTTCTCCATCTTACTGTGTACGGGCAGCTAGGTGGTACAGTGGATAGAGCATCAGTACAGGAGTCAGGAGAATCTGAGTTCAAATATCACCTCAGACACTTGACATTAACTACTTGGGTGACCTTGGGCAATTCACTTAATCTCAATTGCTTCATCCTGGGTCATCTCCAGTCATCCTGATGAATATCTGATCACTGGATTCAGATAGCTCTGGAGGAGAAGTGAAATTGGTGACCTGCACAGCCCTTCCTCATTCAAAACAGAGTCAAGTGCAAGTCATGCCATTATTTCTGTGATGGCATGGTCTTCTTTGGCAACAAAAGATGAACACACACACATTAGTGTGTAACATGCCAGAACTATCATCAGAGATACTTCTATCATGTCTACCTTTTGTTTAAAAAAATCTTCTTTTTAATGTTTTCTTCTAATCCCCCTATCCATGTGTATATATTTTCTAATTAATAAACATTTTTCTTGTTGACTATGGAACAATCATTTCTGAGAGCACAGAGGTGGGTGGAGTCGGTATGGGACATTGGGTGTTGAGGGGGATAGGAATAATAGAATGAGTAGAGAGCAAAAGGAAGCAAGCTTAATGAGATGATTCAAAGGTTCAGGGCCCTCTTCGAATGTCCAACCTAATTTCATATGGTGAGTTTAAGTACAAGAAGCTTGCCTTACAGTATGTAGGAACCAGCAAAGTTACAGCATGACAGTGGTATATAATTTAAAGTGGTGCTGGTATGGGAATAGTGTCTACAACATGGAGAAAAACTCTACAGTGAAGACAGAAGGCTGAGGCATGGATCAGGCCAATGCAGAGCATCCTGGATAAACTCAGGCTACAGGCTGGAAGACTAGATCTGAGGCTAATACAGGGATGGAGGTACTTGGGTACTTGAGGTAACTGGGTCTTATATGAAAATATGTTCTCTTTGGAAGACCAAGGGTCAAAAACAGAGAAAAAGGTGATACAAATAAGGAGCTTGAAGTCATCAGATGTTTCGATACAGTAATATATCATGCTATGGTAAGTATCTTTCTGGCGATGTCTCAAAGGAATAGACAGTAAGCCTCAACCCTAGTTGATACTGAAGGAGTCTGACATGAAAATTAATAAAGGCACCAGATCTAGTGTTCATCATTTGCAATTGATCATGTTGAATAAATTGGATTATTAATATATTCAGACTGAAAGTTAGCTTGGAACATTTGGCAACTAGAGACAAAGCCCTAATGCATGAAACAAATGCGAAGAAACAGCTAATTGATCTGGTAACACTAAGTGGAAGAGTCTCTCCTAAAGGAAATAGTAATCTACATCTAGCAAGTGTCAGGCCTCAGTGGGCATTTTAATCTTTAACCCATAGGTTTTGCTGAATCATTGAGATTAAAGTCATAATAAGAGATTGTGAGTAGGAGAGAAGAGAATACTTGTAGATTCTTGGTAATAACACCATATGCTTACATTACTGTTTCTTGAAAGTTGATATCTTTCACAGAGAAATCAAGGAGTAGATGGAATTTCATGATGAAGAAACTGCAGAATAAGTAAGAGAAATTTTAACATGTTAAGAAGTGACTACTGAGGGTGTTTTCCAGAGTAGCCTCTCTCCTCAGCAGAGTTCAATAAGATTGTGAGCTCTCTGAGGACCTAATATTACACTGCCAGCTGAATCAATTACAAAATCCACATGGAGACCATTCTTTGTTCCTAATCAGTTGACTAAGATGGTGCCATAGATATGTCTCCTTCTTTCAGCTACCTCCATAAATGGGGTCTGCAAGAAAGGGCGGAAAAGCTTCTAAAGCTAAGACGTTTGACAGATTGGAAATTCATGTGCTTCCCCCTTGCTGTAACATGTGACTAGACTTTCTCAGTGACTATTAAACCTAACCTTTTGTGTGAAACTCCACCCCAATGTTATCGGGCTTCAGCTAAGTGTCTCCTCTCCCCCACAACTCAAAAAGTATGAGCTGAATAATTAGCAAAATTTGAACAGGAGATAAGGGAATTTGCTAGAAAGGCAAATATTGTTATTAACACGAATAGGAAAGATGTTCTGAGGAATGGTCCAGAAGTATAATTTATATGAGGCTTTTCCAATAAATGGGATTGGAAAAAAAAAACAAAAAACCTAGCAGACAATTGATATCTAACCTATGAAGATGCTAGTAAAGTGAGACTAGAAAATCAACAAGGGGCGATAAAGGCCCTTCAGCTGTGACCAAGACTACGATATGTCCTAAAGCTCCTGACCCACTTAGATTTTCTCCTGAAATTATGGCTATAAGACAATCCTATTCATCTGAAATCATAGGAAGTTTCATCATATGAGCTGCGGCCCCTGGAATTATGGAGATTCTCCTGCTCATTATTGCCATGTTACAACAGATGACCTACGATGAATGAACTTCAACAGAAATAAATTTGACATCATGCATCTTATAAACTAGATCATCGAGGTCTGCAGGGCTTTCTGAAAGGATGAGAAAAATTCTGGAATGGTCTTTGTCCTTTTCAAATTTTTGGCATATTCCTTCAGGGTGGGCATTAATTTTTTTGTATGTCTCAGTACTTTTTGGTACGTTTTAGGTAATTTTTCTCCCCTAACCCAGTACTGCCTATATTTACATCCTTGCATCTGTGAGATTAAAATTATACAGCAAAATACCTAAAGATATTTAAATGGAAGAAGAAGATCTTCTGGAAGATACTTAGGATCTTGCCACCAAGATGTGGATGGTGATAGGATGGCTGGCTCTTAGTTTTCCCATCTCTCAGCAAATGGACTGATCTAATTGCTCTCTACTCAAAAAAGTGTGGACAAAGTTGTCACCAGTATTTGATTGGCCCAAGATTCAAGTTGTACCTCTCATGATATGGTCTCTTTATGGCCTATGGACATTTTGCATTGTTTCATAGTCACCTAAGGGCATAAAAGACTGACCCATATATTGTCAGGGTCCCCAATCTTGGTTTGTGTTCCAAAATTGCAGGTCACTGTGCTCTGTTCTGCCAATGACATGCATTTCCTTATGGAGTGAAGGGAGCCTGTGTCTACCCAAACTAAGTATTACAACATCTTTGTTAAATACACTTTTTATTCTGTAAGTTAGTAATTTTTCTTTTATTAACTGTTGAACGACTTAAAAGTATCTAATCTTCTAACACTGACCATAAATTAATAAATTTGTGGCTTTAATCAAGCCCACCCAATAGATTTTGATAACATATCTTTCTATATTTTCCCCTAATCCACTATCATTTGTTTTCTCTAATCAATATTCTTTTTGGATCTACTCTTTTCTGAACTACTAGATAGAAACATGCCTATGTCTCCTCCATCCTTAGAATAGTCTTTACTTGATCCCATTATTTCTGCTAACAACTTTTATCTCTTCTCTCTTTTGTTTTCTTAATATATTTTAAAATTTGTTTCATTAGTATTTCCCAATTACATGTAATTTTTTAAACATCCCCTTTTCCCTTTGGTTAGTAATACTCCTTGCAAAATCCATTTATACTTGTTATTTCTACATTCATCTAATTGTTTTTTTTGTTATTCCTATGAAATCTGACTTCACATCACTCTTTTGCATCTTTTCTTGCCCAAAGTTACCAATGATCTTTTACTTTCCAAATCTAATAGCCTCTTCTCAATCCTTATCTTTCTTGACTTATCAGTAGAATACACCAGTGTTGACCACCTGCTCCTACTGGACATTGTCCTTTCCAGATTTTCATTTGTTTTCATTCATTCATTCACCATTCTTTCTTGGTTCATCTCCTAACTTTCGGAATATTCCTGAGTTGCCTTTGCTTATCATTCATGCCATGCCTCTTAACTGATATGGACCTCAAAAATCTGTAGTGAGTTATCATTTGGTGACTTCATCATTTCAGATAGTTGCTATGACTCCCATGCATATGAACTCAGCCTTAATCTCTCTCCTGAAAACCATTCCCACATTATCAACTGAGTATTAGACTTTTTTAGTTCAACGATATAGAGGCATCTCAAGCTTCAGCCTCTGTTAAATAGAATTTATGCTTCCTCCCTTCTCTTAAACCTTTCTCTTCCCAAGTTCCCTATTTCTGTTCAGGCCACCATCAATCCTGTATTCTCCCAATTTCTCTTTGGTGGCATCTTCAAGTCCTCACATTTAGTCATTCACGTATCTAATCTTTGGTTAAATTTCATTTCTACCTTCACAATATCTCTATATATTCCCTTTCTCTCCTCTGATATGCCTCCTTAGTCCAAGCTTTCAAGAACTCTTACTTCAACTACCACAATACTCTCTTTTGTATTTAAGACACTCTACAACCTTGCTTCAGTGTACCTTTGTCAAACTTCTTATATATGTTAGCCCTTCATGTGCTCTATTGCTAGCCATTTAGGCTTTCACACTATTCCTCACACATGATATTTTATCTATCATGTCTGTTCCTTTTCCTTTGCTGCCCCATCTGCCTGCAATTTTCTCCCTTTTCATATCCACTCATTGTAATAACCTGGTTTCCATTAAAACTCAGCTCAACTGCTGGAACTTGTAACTGTCTTGTTTAGGTTTTGTATATATTAATGTGCATAATCCAGTGTAAATAATTTAACTTCTCTGTGCCTTAGTTTCCTAATTTGTAAATGGAGGAGATTGGACTAGATGGTCCTTGAAGGCTCTTTAATTGAGGTCAGGGGCAAGAAGTAAGTTTCCATATATCCCACAATATTTGTAATAAGACTTTTGTTATTGTTGTACAAAGCAGCTAGAAACAAAGTAGGTAGGTTACCATTACTTGTGGAATGTATTTTGTTGACAAGAAAGCTGCAGTCAATTAAGTCCCAGGGGCAGTTTTTTTTTTTTTTCTAGGAGTCCTCTTTGTGTTAACTGAAAAGAGAGGTAGGGTGGTCCAAGGTAGAATTAATGAAGCCAGAGGTAATCAGTTAGGCCCATTATGTCCTGTAAGTAAAGCCCTCATATTGTGGATGGGAAAAAAAAAATATTTCATTGAAAGGCTGGTCCTATCAGAATGCATAGTATCAGACTGTTAGATTCCATCATATGCGAAGTCACTTTTATAGCAATCTCTCCTTATATGAATTTTGTTATAATGTACTGTAGTTTTAGAGTTATCATGCATATCTTACTAAGGTATTGTAAACTCTTTGAGGGTAGGAACTGTGTCTTATTCTACAAATAGTTAGTACTTAATAGACTTTTGAAAAATAGGGGTACCACTTGGTAAATTGCCCTGAAGTTCTGAAAGAGTTAAAGCAGCCTCCAAAATGCTCTAACTTACTCCTAACATGTAGCTCATGGACCAGAAAACTCAAATAATCAGGTGAGGTTAAAAAAATGTAACTTCAGATTCTGATTAAAGAAAAAAACAACTGGTGCTCATAGTATTCAATACTTTGAAAAGGCTCTTATAAAAGAAAATAAGTGAAAAGCACACTTTGAAGGGTGAAGAAATTAAATATTGGCTAGATTTTAATAATGTGTAGTGAGTCAACTGTGAGAGTGTGCCAAAACTTTTTAACAAACTTATAAAAGCAATGGTAATTTATTTCAGCAAAATCTAAAAAGCTTATAATATAAAAGAAATCAATGGGGCTAATCAGGAACATACAGAGCTTTATAAGGGATGAAGTTGTTTGTATTTTTTTCAATAAAAAGGCTAGAAGGACATAATTGAAAAAGTTATAAGAAAAAGAGAAACAAGATAAAGTTAGCAAGTTAGTAAACAAAACAGAGAATATATGATTTCAACTTTAAATAATATCCGTGTTACTTTGATGCACTGATGGATTTCATTGGTGCAATGCCTGTAACAAATCCACACTGCAACCCTTCTACAATATTCAACACTGCAATACCTTATAACTTCTTTGCTCTATCCCTTGGCATAATTCTTCAAGTCACTTTTCTGAGAAAGGATCTGTGAAACTCAAATGTCTGTCTTTTCAGTCAGGAACTCTTGGGATCTTGTAAAACCAGTAGATGATAGAGCGTAGATCTGCTTGAACCTTACTGAAGTAAAAATAATGAGCTTGACCACAGTGGCTTTTCCTAACCTTTCCATCCCTCTTCAGATTTCCTATCTCTTACTTCTTTTATGCCCCACTTCAGCCAAGAACTTTGCATCTTGTTACACTGAAAAAAAGTGAGGCCATTCACCATGTGTTCTCTTCTTGCCCCTCATTTCAAATAACTCAAATGTCTTCCCACAAAATATTCTCCTTCACTCCTGCCTAACATGAAGAAGCAGTCCTTTTTCTTTCCAAGGGTAATCCCTGTATATGTAGCCTTGATCCCCCTCCTTCCCATCTTCTCCAGTAGATCACCCCTAGTCATTCTCACTATCTTAGTCATCATCTTTATCTCTTTGTCCATTTCTCTGTTACTTAAAGAAACTTCCATCTTCTCCATATTCAATGCCCTTATCACTTCATCTGTGTACATCCTTGACATCCTAGATCTCTCTTTTTTGTTCTTCAGCTCCTTAAGAAATCCATTTACAATGGATACATATACTTCCTTCTGTAACGCTCTTCTCTACATTCTTCACATTATTTCTTCTGATCTCATAATTCAAATAAAATTACTTTTTCTAAAGTTATCAGTGATCTCTTAATTGTCAACTCAAATGATCTTTTCTAAACTGTCATCCTTCTAGATCTATCTGTAGCCTTGGACAGTACTGATCACCCTCTTTTCTATGACACTCACGGCAGTTTTCTTTCCTAGTTCTCTTCCTATCTGACTACCTTTTTTCAGCCTCCTTTTTCTGCTCTTCATATTGGTTATGCCAGCTAATCATGGGTGACCCTCAAGGTTCTGTCCTGATCTTTCTTCTGGATGGTTCCCCCTATATAATTTGTTTGTAAAACTTATCAATCCCCAGGTTTTTAATTATCTTCTCTATGAACATTATTCTAAGATCTATTTATTTAGCTCCAACCTATCTTCTGAACTGTCTCACTTTCAATTGCTTAATGGACAGCTCAGCTTTAAATTCAATAGGTTCAGATCTAAATGTATTATCTTTCCATCCATAACCCCAATCTTCCACTCTTCAAATTTTATCTTATACTGTAAAGGGCACCACCATTCACTCAATCTAGGCATCATTACTGCTTCCTTTTTCTCTCACCCACATATGGAATCTGTTTTTAAGTCCTGTCGGTTCTTTGCAACATCTCTTGCATATGCCTCATTTTCTTCTTTGACACCAGTACTACCCTGGTGCAGGCCCTCATCATCCCATACTTGGATCATTGTACTTGTTTTTTTGGTTGGCTTCCCTGTCTTAGATTTCTCCCCACTCCAATCCATATTCCATTAAGTTACCAAAGTTATTTTCCTAAAGCACAAGTCTGACCATTTCATTCTCTATTCATTAAAGATGAGTGACTCCCCATTGCCTCCAGGATCAACTTTATTTTTTTAAATATATAATTTATTCATTTTTCAGTTCTCAGCATTCACTTCCACAAGAATTTAAATTCAAAATTTTGTCCCCATCTGTCCCCATCCCCAACCCAGAACAGCATGAACCTCATGTACTCCTTCCTCCAGTCTGTAACCCTTTCTATTACCCACACTTGTTCCATCCCCTTTTCCCTCTACTTTCCTGTAAGACAAAATAAATTTCTATACTCCATTGCCTGTGTATCTTAATTTCCAGTTGCATACTAAAATAATTTTTAACATTAATTAAGTTTTGAGTTCCATTTTCTCTCCCTCCCTCCCCAGCCACACTCAATGAGAAAACAAGCAATTCCATATAGGTCATACATGTGTAACAATGCAAAACACTTTCATAATAGTTATGTTGTAAAAGACTAATCACATTTCCCTCTGTCTCTATCCTGCCCTCCATTTATTCCATTCTCTCCCTTGACCTGTTCTCCCACAATAGTGTTTGCTTCTGATTATCCATTTCTCCAATAGGCTGTCTTTTCTATCATCTTCCCTCTTCTATCCCCTTCCCCCTTGCCTTCCTGCAGAGGAAAATAGATTTCCATATCCAACTGAGTGTGTGTTCTTCCTCCTTAAGCCAAAACCCATGAGAGATAACGCTCAATTATTTTCTTTCATCTCCCCCCTTCCCCTCCAATGTAAAAAGCTCATTCTTCCCTCTTTTATGTGAGATTATTTGCTACATTTTACCTCTCCCTTTCTCTTACTCCTAGTACATTCCATTGAACAGTAAACATTGATTTTTTTAGGTATTCTTTTCATATTCAGCTTAGCCTCTGACTATGTATCCATATATATATATATATATATACATATATATATGTACACACACATATATTTGTATACATATATATTTGTATGTGTGTATATGTACTGTATGTACATACATACATGAACCCATGTACATATACATACCTGCACATATATAATATACACATATATACATACCCATACACACATATATGTGTGTGTATATATATATTATATATATGTATATATATCTTCATTCCCTCTAACTATTATAATACTGGAAAAGGTCTCATGAGTTACAAACAACATCTTTTCGTATACTCCATATGGGAATGTAAACAGTTCAACTTTAATGAGTTCCTTAAGGCTTCTCTTTCCTGTTTATCTTTTCTTGTTTCTCTAGATTCTTGTATTTGAAAATCAAATTTTCTATTCAGCTCTGGTCTTTTCAACAAGAATGCTTGCAAGTCCTCTATTTCATTGAAATTTCATTTTTTCTCCAGAAGTATCATACTCAATATATCTGGGTAGGTGATTCTTGGTTTTAATCCTGTCTTCTTTGATCTCTGGAATATATTCCAAGCTGGTCAATCCCTTAGCATAGAAGCTGCTAATTCCTGTGTTATATTCATTGTATTTCTGAAATACTTGAATTGTTACTTTCTGGCTGCTTGTAATATTTTCTCCTTGACCTGGGAATTCTGTAATTTCACTTCAATATTTCTAGGAGTTTTCCTTTTGGGATCTCTTTCAGAGGTGATTGGTGAATTCTTTCCATTTCTATTTTACCCACTGGTTCTAGAATATCAGGGCAGTTTTCCTTGATAGTTTCTTGAAAGATGATACCTAGGTTCTTATTTTGATCATGGTTTTCAGGTAGTCCAATAATTTTTAAATTATCTCTCCTAGATCAACTTTCTAGGTCTGTTGTTTTTTCAATGAGATATTTCACATTGTCTTCTATTTTTTCACTCTTTTGATTTTGTTTTGTCATTTCTTGGTTTCTCATAAATTCACTAGCTTCCATCTTCTCCATTCTAATTTTTAAAGATCTATTTTTCTCAGTGAGCTTTTGAACCTCCTTTTACATTTGGCCAATTCTGCTTTTTAAACATTCTTCTCCTCACTGGCTTTTTGGACTTCTTCGACCATTTGTGTTAGTCTCTTTTTAAAGGTGTTATTTTCTTCAACATTTCTTTGAATCTCCTTTAGCAGTCTGTTGACTCACTTTTCATGATTTTCTTGTATTGCTCTCCTTTCTTTTCCCAATTTTTCCTCTACCTCTCTTACTTGATTTTCAAAATCCATTTTGAGTTCTTCTATAACCTAAGACCATTGCATATTTTTTGGAGGTTTTGGATGTAGAAGCTGTGACTTTGATGTCTTTCTCTGATGGTATGCTTTGTTCTTCTCCATCTGAAAGGATGGAAGGAAATTCATTTTCACCAAGAAATTAACCTTCTATCATCATATTTTTTTCCCTTTTTAGGCATTTTCCTAGCCAGTTACTTGAATTTTGCATCCTTTTTAAAGTTGAGGGTATACTACCCTAGACTTCAGAAGTTTAGTGCAACTGTTCACTGAGATATCTGTTTGGACCTGTGTTTTGAGAATTTATTATGGTTCAGATTTGCTCCTGTAAATGACACTTGGACACAGCAGTTAAAAATGAAAGTAAAATTTAATTATGTACAATTATATGATACTAAGAAAATGGATAATAATAATATGGGAATAGCTAAACTATTAAAATAATGAGTAGCACTTTGAGATTTAAACAAAAAATCATACCAATGATAATTAGTATCAGAAGTAACTAAATGTGAGGCCTTGAGAAGTTGATTTACAACTATGTGAGTCTGAATTCAATGTTCGTTTAAGGCGTGCTGATTAGACTCTAACATTCTTTTCAGGACACAAGATCGAATGAGAATATCGATTAAAGGTTGTAAAGATAGAGAAATCTGAGGGAGAGATAACATTTTGGGTACCCATGCTAAATTCTGAATAACATCTGTATCAGGGGAAAAATAAAAATCATCACCCTGCCAGAGTAAAAAGGAGAATACAAAGGTTAGAAGAATGCGGGAGAAGGCAGGGCTCCAACTGCCAGGTCATCATCCCACAGACTGCACTTTTATCAGTATCGACACAATCATTTAAGGTATGAGTCACATTTTTTATACAAGGAATAGGTTGCTTACAAAAACACCAAATACCACAAGTAACAAGAAGTATACACAATATAAGAAGAATAATAGAAATAGGTGAAGAAAACATCACCGATTCGGGGGAGCACCAACTCTAACAGTCACGGCTGGGGAATCCCGGTTCACAGCCTTTGAGTCCCGAACGGGAAGGTCCCAGGCAGATTGTCATCTCCATGGGTGAGATTCCAAAGAGGCTCTGAGACTTGCTAGCTAATATAGGTCTTTAGACAAGGAAGGCACTCAGCCAACTAGTCTTAGCAATAGGATTCTGCATACGTGACTTAAAATGGGAAATAAGTCAATTAATCAACTATTTGAGTGGAGTGTTATGACTAGGAACAAGAAACAGACTGCTCTTTGATGCTTTGACAAGATTATGCGGGAGGGGAGTAGCCAGATCCCCTCGCATAAACAATTCCAGGAGGGGCTAGTTCCTAGAATTACTGTCTAGGTCTGTTAGCTTGAGCCAAGTCATAAAGTTCACAGGGCGGTTAAATTCTCACGGGCCTGCATTTCAGTTCCTAGTCCTCGTATCAATTAGGGTGAACTTATTTTATATAAAAATTTTAATTCTTTATTCATTTGGCCTTAAGGTCATGATAATTGTATGAGGACGGAACAAGTGGAGTAAAATTGTTATAAAAATGTTATAAATTTATTGTTAACAATAAAATGTTAAAAATTGTTATAAAGTTTCATTTTAGTATACTTATAGTCAATATCATTGCCATATATGTGAGGTAAAGCAAAATAATTATGAAGTACAAAGGGAATAACATGAAATTGACACATAACCTTCCATGCATGCACTTGATAGTATATAACAGTTCCAGTACATCAGAAAGGCATACAATGGGCATTCTCAGATTTAAGTTTTTTCCAAGAGTCGAAAAATACAAGGAATATTTTATCCCACATTTGAGTATCTCTTTCTTGTAGCAAGCATTGTGCATTTTCTTTCTGTATTAGGGTATACATATTTTGAAGGGAACATTTAGTCCAATTAAATACTGCTGTAACATTTCCATCTATCTTCAAAGTAGCCAATGTACTATCATTAAATACTTGTAGGAACTGGCCTTGATACTTCAGTGTATTTTGGTGTGGCAGAATCGTCGTGGGTAACCATTGAGCATTAACAGTTAAAGCTTGAGATACATCTCGTCCAGCGCTGCACAGTCTGCTGGCCAAGGTCTCAAGATCAATAGAGTTGACTATATCCAAACCAGTTCCTGCTCCACCAAGTAAGGTATGATACATACCAAGCCCTTTTTCTTCTGTTACAACTAGGTAAAGGAGGGAAAGTAACATTATAATGAAACACATTCCTATGACAACTCAATGTTTCCTGACTTCAACCTCTCCTATCTACCATATAAGCTCTTGGCTTCTCCTTCACAGTCATGCATGGATGCTTCTTAGAGAAGAAATAACTTAACTCTTCCTTGGTGACAATGGCAAGAGTTCAACAGGTACTATTCCTAGCTCCTAACCCAGTGAATACTCCAGTCAGAAAAAAAAAATACATATAAGAATGCACAATAAAAAAAAACAAACACTTTGATATGCAAAATACAAGCTAGACTGTTATTTAATAATCTCTTAACAATGGTTCCAACCTTCAGTGGAGACCACTAGGTGTCACAGTGATAGAATATTGAGCCTGGAGTCAGGAAAACCTGAGTTCAAATGTGTTCTCAGACACTTACTGATTGTATGACCCATAACAGTTGTTCGTATAGCTACTATTTCCCTCAGCTGCTTCAACTGTACAATGAGATTAACAGTAGTACCTCCCTCACAAGTTTTTTGTGAACATCTAATGAGATATTTATAAAGTATATAGCACAGTTTCTGACATACAGTTACTATAGAAATGCTTATTCTTTTCCCTTTCTCTCTCCCCTTCCCCATCTGATTTTCCTCTCACTTTTAAGAAAATGTATTCCATGAATACACGTAATAAGCCCCACCTTGCCTTCTACTACCTCTGTACATTCGTGAGTGCTTGGAAGATGGTACTTCAGTATCTGCCATTTGCTTCAACTGTCTCTGTCTGGACTTTGCTGACATGTTTCCTTTGATGTCTTCTCTCTATGATACTGTGGTCCTCTCCTTCCATTGCTAAGTAAGCAACAGAATAATCCATGCTAAACTTGGATTTTGTCATTATACATGCCATATACCACTGACATCTTTGAAAAATTGAGAAAATCAAAGTGATTTTATTCTGTAATTGATTCCATTTTGTATCATTACTGATATTTTGTCTAACTACCCAAGTCACATTTCATTTATTTCTGAGTTAAGTTTGGAAGTCCAATTTTCCTGCTAATTACTGTTCTATTCTTGTGTCAAGGATATCTGTTAACCTTGAAGGATATAAGTGAGTGCCTGGGAGTCTGGCCTGTTTTGTTTTTGTTTTTTTTTCTTTAATATTGTCTGAGCTTCAAGAAAGTCTAGTCTGTTATTGCTGTGATACTAATTAGTCATGCAGGAAGACAATGTCAATGAACATTCCATGTGACAAGAGGGAAGTAGGGGTTGATGCTTGCCCTGCATTCCAAATTTTCAGTCAATTATGTTGTCACCCATATCCATGATGATGCTCCTAACTTTGTAACCAATTGTATTGTTTTCCCCATCAGTGATGTTGCCTTCCAATTTTTGCATGCTTCTCCTTTTTGTCCATAAAAAGTAATCTGTCTGCCCTCATTCAGGGTCTTTTGATTTATTAAAGAGTTGAAGATTCTCTTTACTGGTAATTTCTAGCCTTAGCAATACATTGAATGGGCAAATAACTTCATTGCCTCAATTTACCTACATTTCAACCAACTACAAGCTTTCTCCTCTTTTAATTCCCTTTTAGGGATTGTCTACTTCTATTAAAATAAAAGTTTCCAAAGAACAGGAAAGGTCTTTCTTTTGGCCTAAATTTTTCTCTCCAGAATTCATCATAGTGTCTGACATATAGAAAATGCTTAATAAATGCTGGTTGACTTTATTAAAGTGAAAACTTTTTCCTTCACAGGTCTCATTCTCCAAATAGTTTCTCTAATCTCCTACCCCTTCCCCTCTATTTTGTAAAATATTTATACTTACTTGTGTAAAATTTGAGATGATTTTTTTTCATGCCCACAATCTTGGTACTGTTGAATTCAATTGGATATATGGATTGGAATTGCTTAAGGTGGATGTTTAGGTCATCACAACTGCTCCAAGAAAGTTTGCCCTGAGTGGAAATTAAAAGAAGAGAACTACTGAAAATGGAAATTCTGTAATTATTTCCTTATTTACTTTCTCAGCAACTTCTGTCTGTCTTCCTATCAGGCTTTGAACCAGAAACTGATGGCTTAGATTGCACAGGAGATATCAAAACTTGCTTCAGTAGTCTTAGGAAGGTTAATTGTTTTAGTGCTGCATTTGTTAGTATTACACTCAATTATCAGACCTTCAACACTTTCTTTAATTGCTATGTCAGTAAGAAAAAAAAAAACCTTTAAGAATAAATTCAAATGAAAGGCAATTGAGATGTCTGGAAAACAGTTGCATAGACCCACATTTGGACATGCAAATACTTAGTTTTTTTCTGTCTTTGCACATTGCTTATGTAAATGAAATATATGCAATATTTAAAGAACTGAAAATGCACTTGTAATTGCTGTGATTTAAGGAGGAAATTGCATAAGCAAACTTCAACAACATCACTTTGGTTGCTGCAGTAGAAGTGAGAAGTACTTTCTATGCATATATGGCAGAAGTTACACAGGATCTCACACTTCATATATAGCTGCAACTACTCTATGATATTTCTCTAACTTCCTTGTTTTTACCCAATTTCAGCCTTAAACGGGTTGATTAGTAAGGAAGAAACAAGGTTTCAGCAGATGGTTGTCAGAAATCTGCTTACCTCTATAATGCAAGGAAAAGTTAGTGCAAGCATTCATTTCACAGTTGGATCTGGAATAAAGCATCATTGCATTAAGATGCCAGAAGGAATCAGTATGGAGAATATTTTATAAATATAATTCATGGTAATGAGGTTTAGATTTCAGAAATATTAAATACATAAAGTATGTGTGCAAAAGACTTTACTAAATGCTATAAATAACAGTCATAAAACAACAGTCATAAGCTTGAAATCTTCCATAGACTTGCCAAATAACTTCTAACACCCCTGAAACAATATGATCAGATGCAGCCAATGCAGGGAGATTAATTACATAAATATTAAGCCAGATGCTTAAAGACTTACAGCTTAGTTGAGTTGCAAGTCTTCTCCATAAACATACTGCACCATTTCTTAGTTGACATCAACAATACCTAAGGTAGTTGGACTGAATAATTGAAGGAGCCACACCACAGACAACTCACATTTTTCCCTACAGTATATTAGAGCACTATAAACAGTTGCCATTATGCATTTATGGAATGTTAAAGTAGAAAATGATTAGTATCATCGTAATGTCCTAGATGAAATACGCAAATAGACCTGTGTAATTGTTGTGTAGACACGTCTGACACTTCATGACCCTATTGGAATTTTCTTGACAATGATATTGGAGTGGTTTGCCATCTCCTCCCACTCATTTTACAGATGAGGAAATCAAGTGGTAGCTGCCCAGTGTCACACAGCTGGTAAATGTCGGAGGCTGGAATTGAACTCAGGTCTTCCTAATTCCAGGCCCAGCACTCTATCCACTGTACCACATAGTTGGCCTAGCCCAGGAAAGTAAAATCACATACTCTGTATCATTATTGTCACCATTCTGTCATGTCTTACTTTTCATGACCCAGTGAACCATTTGTAATGGGAATTAAAATCTTCCCCAATGTTAATAGCCCATAGGCCTCAGGTGGGGCTATTACGGGAAGTTTGATTAGGGGAGGCTTCTTTTATATGAAGTCTCACACCTTTTGCTAACTGCTGATGAGGCACTGGGTCAAGAGGGTCATATCCCTAGGCTCTGAAAAGTATTTGTATTCTCTGAGATGAGGTTGTGCCTTGGGGCTCAAATCATTGGAAAAGTGTTTGTGTGATTACTCTGGAAAAGACTCTGAGTAGCTGTGCCTGCCCCCTTTGAAAATCAAGATGTTGGTGTTTCTCTGGTAAGGATGTTTGACTATGGTCTTGTGTATGGTCAGAAAGTTGCATCCTTGTTTGTTGGTTTTGCTGTTTGTAATTTCTGCCTGTAACTTCTATTTGTATTTTTTTCTGAAGTTCAGGGTATTGGCTTTTCCCCTTGAACTAAGTGAATGATATATGTGCTTGAATAAAGTAAGATTGTTTACCCCTTTTAAGGTTGCTTTCCTTAGAAAAGCTGATCTAAGAACATGTGCAGGAGGCCCTGTTGTGTATGCCAGGGTGTTTCTGTTACACCATCATATGCCAGACCCTTCTATCTTCTCCTGTCTCCTAAAGTGTAGCCAAGCTCACTTTCATAGCTTCCATGACAGTACCTATTCATCTCATCCTTTGTCATCACTTTCTTTTTTTGCCTTCAATCTTTCCCCACATCAGGGTCTTTTCCAATGAGTATTGTCCTATCATTATGTGGCCAAAGAAGGTATTTAAGCTTCACTTTAATAAATGACTAACAAGTGAATAGTCTGTGTTAATTTTTTTTTCAAGTACTGACTGATCTGTCCACTGGTCCACTTGATGTCCAAGGGCCTCTCAAAGTCTCTAGCACCAAAATTGAAATGAGTTGATTTTGTGGTATTATTATCTAATTCTGAAAGCCATTCATTACTACTGTCCAGATTTGCTGTACCTTTCTTTTTAAGGAGCAAGTGTCTTTTAATTTCATGACTTCAGTTGCCATCTACAATGATCTTTGAGCACAAGAAACTGGCATTTGCTTTCATTTCTTATTCTACTATTTGCCAGGAAGTGATGAAACTAGTTGCCAAGATCTTAGGGATTTTTTATAAGTTTTAAGTCATATTTTAAGTCTCAGTTTCACCCACATCAAGAGACTTCTTAATTCTTCCTCATTTTCTGCCATCAGAGCGATATTGTCTGCATATCTAAGATCATTGATATTTCTCCTCGTAGCCTTAATTATGACTTTTGATTCATCCAAGCTAGCATTTGACATGATGTACTCTGCATATAAGCTAAATGAATAAGGTGACAACATACGGCCTTGTCCTACTCGTTGGTTCTAACTGTTGCTTTTTGGCCAACATACAGGTTCATCAAAAGATGAGTAAGATGATCTGGTACTCCTATATCTTTGGACTTGCCATATTTTGTTTTGATCTACACAAAGACTTTTAGTCAATGAAGCAGACGCAGATCTTTTTTGTTTGCTTGCTTTCTGGAACTCTTGCTTTCTTCATAATCCAGCAAATGTCGCCAGTTTGGTCTCTCCTTTCTCTGCCTCTTTGAAAATCAACCTACTCTTCTGGTAATTCTCAGTTATGCTGAAGCCCAGCTTACAGAACATAGGTATTAAATAATAGAACTAGAATCTGACTCCAAATTTTCTAGCTCAGTGTTCAGCAAACTTTTAACAATGTGTAGGAATAGAAAGATGGTGCCAAACTGGGGAGCTGGGGGCATGGAGAATTACAGCTTAGTGGCACAACTGAATCTCAAACCATTGTTTTCACTTTACTAAGCTTCAGTCAAGAATTCTGGTTGTAACTTTCACCTTTTGCCCCTAACTAGCTGTGTAGACTTGCCCATATTACTTTATAAGAGTTGATGAGATGATTGCCAGTATTTCTTCTAGCTTCACTATGCTACAGATACTTGAAATATAGGAAAAATAATTCTCATAATTGTAGGAAATTAAAAGATTAATTAAGCAGTTATATGGATAGAGTGCTAGATTTAGAGTCAGGAAGGCTAGAATAAAAATTTTAGCTCAGATCTTTACTTTCTATGTGAACCTGGACAAGTCATTTAACCACTCTCAATTTCAATTCCTCCATCTGTAAAATGAGAGTAATTGTAATACCTACCTCACTGGGTTGTTGGAAGGACCAAGAGATAACATAGGTAAAGTACTTTAAAGTACTTAAATTGCTATATATGTGTTAAATATTGTTTCAATCATTACTATTATTAATAACTGGCCAGTCATTTTCACATAAGTCATAGTGGTAGAAGTAGTAGTAGTAGTAGTATCTTACATTTGCATAGCACTGTGTGACTGGCATTATGCTAACAGATTGCCAATTACTATCTCATTTGATCCTCAAAACAACCCTAGAGGCTATCATTATCCCCATTTTACAGATGCGGAAGCTGAGCAAGCAGAGGTTCAGTGACTTTCCAGTTGTCACACAGTGCGATCAGATTTGAACTCAGCTCTTCCTGACTCCGGTCACAGCACCCTTTCTCCACTGAGTCACATAGTTGCCTTTAGTAAAGGAAGTTAAGAAAAATGGGCCATTTTGTTATTTTTAAATTTGATTCTGTATTTGAAGAGGCACAAACTTGAGGTTTAATTTGATAAACATTGGAAAATTAGATACTTGAATATTTCTGAACATCTTTGTGATCTCACTAATGCAGGCATTACTTCAACAGCAAAGATTTTATTCATCCATGGATTCTCATCTTCGTTGACCTTTGTCCATCTTCTTTAATTCTCCACAGGAATTTCCCCATATGAGATCATAGGATCATTGATTTGGAGTTAAAAGGTGCCTTGAGAGATATCTGGTCCAACTTCCTGATTTTACAGAAGAAAAATCTCAGGGCCAAACGCGTGTAAGTGATTTGCCTGATGTCACACATGGTATTAAGTAGCAGAACTGGTATTCAAACCCTAGATTTCTTGACATTGTATGGATACTGATGAATTTTTAGACTGTTCTTTAATTCCCCTTCAGTCTACTCACAGGACTAACCCAATTCCTTTTGTAGTCATTGTTCTTTGTGCCTCTCACCCCATATAATTTGTCATCTCTAATAGAACATAGAGTTAGTTTATGTCCTAAAATTTGTGTTTTAATGTAAGATATATCATATTCATTGCCTCCTTAGTGGAGGTGGAAGGGAAAGAATTTGGAACTCAAAATAAAAGAATGTTAAAAATAAATAATATATTTTTGTTTTTAAGACAAAATAGTCTACATTTCAATCTACAGCTGAAAATTTTGGTTTTAAGTCCCTTTCTAGACAATTATGGTGATATAATTCAATATAGTACTGATGTTTTTATGCTACTATTTACATTAACGCCTTTTTAATCTTCAAAACACCCTTCAAACTATTGCCTCTTTAATCTTTCTCACATACAATGAAACTCTAATTTGGAAGGGAACTCAGAAGATAGAGTAGTGCTGTCAAAGTCAAATAGAAATGGGGGCTATTATATAAGGATAAGTACATAAGGATTCCTACAAACCATATATTTAAAAAGTCATATTAAAGTCATTAAAATATTACCTATTTTCTACTGTAATTTTACTTATTTATTAAATTTTTCCCAATTATATTTTAATCAAGTTTAGGCTCTGTGTTTGACCCATCTGGTCTATTCTATCTCATCATTTCTTCATAGGAATACCCTTTAAATCATCATTGATATTACTAGATTCCACTGAAAGATAACATTAAAGATAAAAGATTTACTTTGAAAGTCAAAAAAATTATGAATTCTTTCTCCTTAGCTGTGGATTTCTTCCCACTACAGGTTCAACAGAAACAGCACAAGAGACTGATCTGAATGTCTACAATGGCCAGGGAAATATTCTCTAATGAAAACTTATGTTTTCATCATGTAAGTAAGCATATGAGAATTTCAATTATGTACATTTCTGAGTTATTTGAATTTGGAGAAAATGGAATAAAACTAAAATAATGCCTTGAATTTCTATTCCACTTTTATTCAAGTGGTGTTCATATGAGGCAGTCAAATTTGTTATTGAGTCATTTTGTTTCCTGGTTCTGGCTAAGTTCACAGTTATTATGCCATTTCACTGTCCAAAAATATCCAATGACTCCTCAATGCTTATAAAATACAATATAAATCCCTTATACTGCTATCTATAATAACCCTTAACAGTATGGATACAGGGTGCAATGTGAACAGAGAATTGGACTTCAGACAAGAGATTGGAGATGAAATCTTGGCTTTAATATTGACTACTATTTTATCTTAGATAGGAATTATTAAAGTTATGGTGAATATGTATCTGGAAAATGAAGCAATGAAGACAAAGGCAAACAATATGATATAAGATAGGACCTTTGGATGACACCCTTTTTCAAGGAACCAAAATGAAAAATGTCATCAACAGAAACTGAAAAGTAAAGGTCAGATAGGTATAAGGAGAAGCAGGTCAGAATAGAATTACAAATCTTATTGGAAAAGAAAGTGTTCAAGAAAAGAGGATGGTCCACAGTGGTAAAAGAATGACTGGAATGGGGATTGCAAAAAGACCTATGAGACAAAGATAGATGGATAGACACACACACGCGCACACACAAGCATACACATACACACGTATATATCATTTATAAATAAATATATACATATATATTTTATATAACACTGTAATGCTTATGAAATACTTTACATTTGTATCATCTCATTTTATCTTCACAGCAACCCTGGGAGATAGGTGGTATTATTATCTCCATTTTACTAAGAAGCAATTGCTAAAACAAGTCAACAGTTAAATGACTTATCTAGGGTCAAACAGTAAATATCTGAAACTGAATTCAGATTTTCCTGAAAACAAACGCAATGCTCTATATATCTATCTGTCTGTCTATCTATCTATCTATCTATCTATCTATCTATCTATCTCCCTATCTTATCATCATCATTGTCATCATCATTCATTGTGCCACCTAATTGCCTGTATGGGTACTGCATTTATTAAGCACTATGTGTTGGGCATTGTATTTAATGCTGTGAATATAATTATATTTTTGTCCTCAAGAAGGTCTAATGGAGGAAGGCAACACATAAAAGGGTAAAAAAGTAGATATGGGAAGCTGAACAGGAGCATGGTAAGGAGACAGGTAAGAAGAATCAAGGCAGTCTGGGCCCTGATAAGAGGAGTATTAAGAGACTATTGATGAGACCTAAAAGAATAGTTCTAAATTTATAAACCAAGGGCTAATAAGGAAGTGACTAGTGAGACAGAAAAGGTGAGCTTACCTACTATTTCTGTGAGATCGATAGCATAGAAGATGTATGCAAAAATGATACAGAACGATAGCTTAAGGCAAGGGCAGAGTCATGCGATGCTATATGAAGAACTAAGACTTAATTATAGGAAAGGTCTAGTAGATGATGACAGACAACAGGGACAGACGACAGACAGACCGAGAAAAAACATGTTGAGAGAGAGAGAGTCAGAGAGAGAGATAGACAGACAAAGCCATAAAGAATGATTGAATGAATGGTTGTTTCACCATGTTCTCAGATAGGATGAGGCGTAAAAGTAGCACTGTTAATTTTAACAAAGATGGCCCACTCATCTTCCATGCTTAGAGCAAAAGAGGAAAGGATGACTTTAGATGGTCAATGTTTTAAAGTGTGGATAGGAAGGAGATAAAGATGGTCATAACAAATGGCTTAAATTTCCTCAGTCACTTCAAAAGCAAGGTCATCTACTGAAAGCATTTATGAAATTGTCTGGTCTGAGAGTCTTCCTCAAATGGAAGCCCCAGGAGAAGTTAACCAATGGGTGAACCGTAGGTCAGTATGGCTGAGAGATTCTCCAGAGTGAAGAAGCACCAGGTGGTAAGAGAACTCTCAGAATGAGACTGCACCCAAAGCACTGTAGCACAGTTCATTAAGTCAGGAAGATAGTGAGTTCAAGATTCTGAGGAAAGAGAAAAAATCTTGGAATACTTATTTTGGGATATATAATATGTAAACAAAAAACTGCCTTGTAGTATTTAATCTTTAAGTTGGAGTACATATCAGAGAGTATCCAGTCAAACCCATCTAAAGCTTAACAATAATCCTTTCCATGATATATCCAAAGGGTGGAAATCTAATCTTCACTCAAAGATCTTTAGTGACATGGACCCACATCCTCCAGAGACAGTCTGTTACACTTTAGAATATCATTCATTGCTCTGTTTTTCCTTATATAAATTTTAAATCTACTTCTGAGAAACTCCTGTTCTGGTTTTGGTCTTGGGGCCAATGTGCACAGAAGGCTACACATAAGCAGGAAAGGGGTTATGTAGATTATATAATAAGTAATTATATATGTTTGCAATGTATATTCTGATATACATACATATATACACAAATATATACATATATACACACATACATATACATATGTATATATATAATATATATATATATATATATAAAATCTCCTAAAGGGCAAGAGCTGCTTTATTTTTGTCTTTGTATCTTAAAGAACAGCTACTTGCCCTAGGTCATGTATTTATATCACTTTATACTTGCCATAATAAAGATTGTCAGTCAAGATCAAAACTGATTATGTTATAGTTTTTGTGAAGTCTTGTATGAAGTGAAAAGGGCCTGGCATTTCACATCAAAAGTCCAGCACTCACAGTCCTTGCTCTTTGATTTATTAGCTGGTGTAAGTGATTTCTCCTCTAAATCTCCCTTTAATCATATGTACAATAGGTACATATGTACCAAAGATCTAACAACGTGATTGCAAAATATTTAATTACAAACTCCAGTACAATAATAGGACCCAGTGTCCTATTGTCATCTTTATCATTTTCCAAATAGCCACTATATTTAACCTCCTTGTTCCATAAAATGGAACCATAGAGTTTAATCTCTAAGTTTGGTCATGCATCTATCATATCAGATTGGAGAGAGTACAGTGCATAGAGCATTGGGAATGGAATTGAGAATACCTGGGCTCAAATCACTTCTCAAACATTAGCTAGCTGTGCGAACTTGAGTAAATCACTTAACCTTTGTGTGATAAAACAGTTTTGTGCACGTCGTATAACCATCTAAAGCTTGGAAAATTTATCTGAGACCTCAAACTTTAACTTTAACCGATTAGTGATTAACCGATTAGTTATAAGGAAATTTCTGACTCAACTTTATTATCTCTATTTACTTAAAATAAGCATGTCAGGTAACCAGGTATACATTGCATCAGTGGTTGGTTTGAGAATTCCAGCTATATCCCTAGTATTTGCTGACCTGTTTATCATTTCATCTGATATAGATCTTTCCCACCTGCCACATGTTCTTTGATACATAAATTTTTACCTTCTCCATTTGGCATCTGTAAAATTCATTGCATCCATCTTGAATATATAGCTAAGACCTATATAAGGCTGTTGACAATAATGCTCAAGCTCACTTATTTTGTATGTACTGAGTCTGTGTTCTGAGAATATAATTAACCACTGTTTATTCCTTTTCCTCCCTTTCATATCTGCATGTTGATAGCTTTGTGTTTGTCAGCAGTATCCATTAAGGAATCCTCTGACAATTTTTATGTCATTTGTTTGCCCCTTTTCTTATCTGTAAAATGGGAATATAATAGCACCTGCTTCCCTGGATTGTTGTGAAGATCAAATGAGATATTTATAAAATTTTTAGCATAGTGTCTGACACAGGTACTATATAAATGGTAGCTAAAATTCCTAATTAAAATTAAATAAAAATCATTATATTAAACATGAAGTAACCTTTTTTAAAACAGTTACTTATAAATAAAGTATATTTGGGGGGGAAATTCATTAAATTACAACAGAAATAGAGATAGTTACCTGTAATGAAGGGAAAAATAAAAATAATGAAATTCACATAAATCCATCTGTGTCTGAATCCTGCAATGTCCCTATCCAAATGACCCCAGTGCCTGCCTAACTCTTATAAATATATTGGCAGCTGGAGGTTCTGCTGCTGTCTTTGGGGGTCATTCTGTTTGTTAATTACCTTATGTCTAAACAACTTCCTCTGAATTTCCTTATTATGCAATTCTTACTCAGTTCTTGTTGATTCTGGAACTAAGCAAACTAACCTCGATAAAATTTCAAAATATCTTTCTGTGTGACCGTTGTCAGCAATTTATGTTGAAAAAATCATAAATCAAATTCCCTAGAATGTTTTCATTGTTAAAAATCTAAAAGTGTTTTCTCAATAATGTTGGCTTCATGTGCATTTTTTTCAATTATACATTCTCCTTTTCAAATATCAGGTCTCCATAATTATGTGTCCCATAGAAAATTTGTTTGGTTTTTTTTTTTAGTTAATAAAAAAAATTCTGCAAGATCAACCTTATCCTAGGGATGATTTTAGGATATCCTTTACCACAAATATTTTCCCAGTGTCACTACTAGTGACCTTAAAATTCTACTTTGATTTATATTATGAAGATATTTAATAAATATCAATATGAATGAATAATATTTCCAATGAAAATATCCATTTCTCCCATCACCATTCATTAACTACACTTTCTTTTAATACTGTATAGTGCCACCGTGGATCTCAGATATAGGAAGATCTGAGTTCAAGTTGTGTCTCTGATTCATATGGTTTATATCTCTTAGCACATTACGTATCCCTTCATTTTCCCAAGTCACTCACTCTGATTGCAAATTATACAAAAAAAAATGACATTACTTTTCCAGACAGGGTCTCCAAGTTGTGCTTTCCTCACAGAATCAGTTCAGACTCTAAAACAATAAAAATAACAATAATTTCTATTGCTATTATTATCATAATTACATAGTGGATATCTAGAAGCCCACTGCAGAAATAAAATGCAAAGTATACAAATTTCTTCAAGAAGTGGGAAAGTGTCTAGGAAGAAAAATCCAGTTGAAGAAGTGTGTTTAGAAGAGGTAATGGGAATGGTGGGGGGGAGAAGAGAAGTCAGGTGTCATAGCTGGTCCCCAATTCCTGAGCTGGAAAGGTTCCAACACACATGTGTATGCATTTATATATGTGTATTATACAAATATACATATGTGTGTATATATACGTGTATAAAAATATACACATATGCACATGCAGAGACAGAATTTCTTACTTAACACTGCTTTATTCCTTCATCTTTTCTACAACCAGATAATCCCATTATCCTAAAATTTGAGAGAGTATTTTAGGCAATTAAATTATGAGTCCCAAATTTCTCAATATCATTTTAGTTTCCACTCAAAATTTGGAAAGCCTTTGTTGGTTTCTCTTTCTAATGTATTAAAATTAAAGTTAATGTCTTGAAGATGACTTTTATTTCTGTAGAGGAAAAAAAAAAGAAGAGGAGAAAAAGACAAAAAAAATCCAGCATACATCTAAGCTCCAAAATACAATTTAGGGCAAAGTGAACTCAACTCAGTCGTGATGCCAATCAAATGATTAAATCAGGCATCTGTATTAATATTGCATTACAAACTTCTTCCTCCCAGAGTGTTTTTCATGAATGAAAGTTTTTTCAGTTATGATTTTATTTATATGATTTTCTTAATATAGCTGAAATGTTAAGATTACACCAATATTTTTTTTCTTAAAAAATCAAGATTAAATTTAAAATGATCTGCCATTGTGCCCACCCATGCACTCCCACCTGTCACAAATAGGTCTCATTTATCTGACCAAAGGAATATCTGAACATGTCCCATCTACATTTCTCTTTTTTTTAACCTTAATTATCTTTTATATCTTAAATCACTATTTTTAGTGTAGTTAACTTATGAAAGCAAACAGAAATGCCTGTGGAAAAGAAGAATCTACCCTGGTAAATCAATATGCTCCCTAGAAGTTTCCATTGTTTATATTCCTGTACATCCAATCAGTTTCAATACGTCAGAGTATGGGTGACCACATCAAGAGCCCTCTTCTCTGCTGGTGTGGATTATGACCCATCCACACTATCTTATCCGGTACATTTTATGTCCTTGTCTTTCTCTAAAGATTCCTTACACAATCAAAACTACATGGTCCACCACTTCCTCCATCTCCTTTGGTATTTCATAGATTTCAGTAGAACATTTGGGCTGTCCATCTGAACCCCTGAACCCTAATTTTTTCCCCATGACCAGCCCACCTTCCTTTTTCTGTCATGAATGACATGTGTCATTGTTAGATCACGAATGCACTTATTGATATCCTTCATGCCTCTCCTCTTGCATTATATGCTGCAACCATTTTATAGCCCACAAGCCTTTTCTACTACCCTTCATTTTTGCCTGCAGTTCTCTGAAAAGCTTGCTGTTCCATTATTTACAACCATTTACAAGCATCACCCGCCTGCTTTTTAAATGCTCCTAACTTCTGCCTTTCCAGTAACAGAGTTTAGCAGGATTTGGCCTGTCTATTTCAACACTCGAAATTTTCCATTAGAGAATGAATTTGGTTATGGCAGATCAAAATTTCTCACCTTACTCAAGTGTTAGAACTGTGGGTAGACCCTTGTGGTCCACATTATTGGATTGAAGTCAGATAGCTGCTCCACTGTTTTTCACACAGTTAGCACTTAGGGCCATGGCTCAAGTATAATCTTACAGTTAAAATAAGCAAGAGATTGATTTTTTTACCTTATTTTTTACCTTTGAGCTGCAGGTTTGTGATTATCTATCCTTCTAAGATCTCCCTAAAATCAAGTTTTCATTTGGGAAATAAAGAAAACAATGAACAGATAGCTAAATAGGTTCTATTTCCACAGATGAAGTATTTCTTCCCATGAAACACTTTATGTACCCCTCTAAAAGCACTGGATTCCTCTTTTTTACATTCATATGTAAAGCTACAGAGCCTGTTAGCAGAAACTGTGGCATCTGAATTATTGCTGGATATCTGAAATTCTTATTAATAATTTCAAGGAGCAATAACCCCTGGGGAACATATGGAATTAATGGAAAAAAAGACTTTATTTCCTGGTGAAGTTCCAAGACAACTGGAGCCAAGACAGCATATGGAATACAAAAAATGAACCCAGGATTCTCCTAGTATTATTCTCATACCTTTTTGGCACCTGAGGTTGATTTGATTAGAGATAGACCATCCTCCTGGCTAACTTTTAAGTTTATATCTGATGCCTTTCTTTTCCTGGACCATTAAACTGGTCTCCTATACTTTGTCACCAATTCCACCCCTCTTTCTGATACAATAAACTTCACAGAAACCAGAGTTAAAGTTAGGATTTAAATTAATGTCCCAAAATGTTTGCTTTAATTTGAAACAGAATTACTTGGATCAAAATCTTGTTAGGTCATTTTCTGCAACTGAAGTTCCTATTAATTTTCTATGTTTAATTCTTAAAATTGTCTAAGGTATGTGTGTGTGTGTGTGTGTGTGTGTGTGTGTGTGTGAGTTATTAGAGGAAAATATCCTTCAATTATGTAAGTTATTCTATTCTCAAGTTTATTACACATTTTACTGCATTGTCATTACATAGATTCTAATCCACCTAACTTAGAAACTAATTCAGCTTAACAAGTACTTATTAAGATCCCACGATATGCACAGCACTTTTATTTATAAGGGAGATCAGTCAAGGATATCTAGAACTTCACCCCAAACTCTTACATCTTGGGGAGAACTCCAGTCATCAGGCAGAATTATTGACAGTCTATTAACTGTCAAGTTAACAAGTCAAATCAGCATGCACTTACTAATTAACTTTTTACTAGGTGCCAGGCTGTGGGCTAAACACAGGAAACACAAAGAAAGGCAGGTAAATACATACGTAAAATATATGATTGTGTGTTTGTTTTATTAAAATAATGCTGCTTGCTATAAGAATGAATCAATACACTATAACTTGAGGTAATAGGGTTTGAAAAGTGGGAGGTTCAATAAATAATGCTGTAGAAAGGTCTCAAAGTGTTTAAGATTTATCTTTTCCCTTTCCCCTCCTGATTTCTGTGGTGTCACTTTTTTTTATTCCACTATATTATTGGACAGTGACTTTGAATGCCAGTGAGATAATTCTCCTTGTTACCCCAGATAACCATTTAGGGGTGATCTCTCTCACTGTTAAAAACAGCTCACACCCTTTCATGGCTCAAGATACACGATTAGTTATGGGTATTTTGCTAAGCAAGAAGCAAGTTGGGCAATTGAATCAGAGCCAGCAACAGTGAGATTTCAGTAGCTTCATATCTCCAGATTTTATATGAATTGTTGATGGTTAGGACTTTTTCATATTCATGATTCTGCATAGTATTTGCCACCTCATTTGTTTCAGAGAGTTCTTTTCTGCATTGAACACCTGGGTTTGTGGCAATTTAAGTTATCTTACATATACCTACATTCTTGTAAGGAGTTCTGTGACTTATTGTGCTGTGGCATACCTTTAATGAACCTTTATCAATTTCCTATTGCAATGGACCTTCTTGAATTTTTATGTTTCTGTAATCATACTCTTGGTGGAGCTTTTGTTGTATTTATGGAGTTTTGCTTCACATCGTTATGCGGGGTTTGTTTTATCTCTTTTTAAAACATGTAGATGGCATTGTCAGCAGAGGAAAAAGAATCTAATAAATCTTATTGTTTTCCAAAGAGTAAAAATATGTTGTACACAATATCATAAATATCAAACTGCATGTTTCCACAACCAAAAATAAATTTGTACATTAATGTCAGGGTTAGAATTCAGATTTGGCTAGCACTTTTAATGACTGAAAAGAAGAAAAGTTCAAATGTTTAAAATCAGAGAAAATATTATCCCAAACTACAGAAATAAGATGGTGATTTTTACTACAAAGAATGCCATTTGTAAGCATTTGGCATGCAATTTGGCCATATAATTGAAATTAAGCCTTTCCTTGCTAAAGATACTTCATAAATAGAAAGCTAAAAAGAATCCTAACAATAATCATGACATTCTGCATTGTGCTTATTAAGTAATAGAATATCAAGAAATTCACTCAATATGGACATAATTTTTAAATAAATTTGATGCTCTATTTTGGATAATTAAATATACAACACTCTTTGAATGGTTTTTAAAACAGCACTGAAATACCAGACATTTCCAGGAGAAAAGATATTATTTCAAAATGTTAATTATATATTTGACTAATTAACAGAATGCTGTGTTCTGTGGCTAACATATTTCAATATGACACTGAATAATTTGTTGTGTAGTTATTGCACTGAAAGATTGCCATATTATCTACGTCTGCAATGTAATGAAGAGAAAGTGTTAAGTACATGTCTTTCAACATGTTGATGGAGTTTATTTTTCTTAAAATTTACATATGTAAATGGTTATTTATTTAGAAGATCAGAGTTTAGTCTTCTTATCTTAACATATAAGAAAACTTAGAAGTTTTTGATACAAAAAGAAAAAAGTCGGAAATCTGTAATTGAGAGTGTAGCTTTGAACCACTATCTCTACAAGTCATTTTCTCCATCTGCTTGGGGATAATAATTCCTGCCACCTACCTCACAAAATTGTTTAAAGATCAACAGGAAAATTTAAAATTTAAATCCCTCTGTGAAGCAGAGATTTGGCTTATGTTCTGTTAATTTGATCAGTCGACAGTCAATCCGAATTTTTAGAGAAAGAAAGGTATAATAAAATGAAATTTTAGAGGGTTAGTAAAATGTAAAATGGTGAGTATGGTCTACTGGTAGGTTTCCTGAATGAAGAATCAAAAGAATTAAGTTATTTTCCTGTTCTGTCACTTACTGAGTGGGCAACCTTGGTGAAGTCACTTAACTCCTCTGATCTCTCAGCACACCATCTGGAAAGTTTTTGTAAAGGTCAAATGAGGTAATATACATTAAAACAGAGAGGGGGGGAGGGGAGAGAGAGAGAAGAGGGAAGGAGGGAGAGATAGATAGATAGATAGATAGATAGATAGATAGATAGATAGATAGATAGATAGATGGATGGATGGATGGATGGATGGATAAACAAGTAAAAGAAAGGACTTTGTGAAGTTCTTTCTACAAAGCAAAATTGAAGATGAATCATTTCTTTCTTGCCATTTTCTCATTTCTAACAACTCAATGAAATGATGTTGTATGAACCTAACAGTATTAGATACTCAGATTTGTAATGGAGAAGAGTTCCACAGTAAGGTCATGAACACATATAGAAAATTATTTTTTATGAATTTTCATAATTAGATCAAATTACGTGAATTACCTGAGGTGCTTTACAAATATTAAAGCCCTCTATAAATAAGTGGTACTATTATTGCTGTTATGCTTTCCTGCATGTATGTTAAACTTAAGTACCTAAAATGAGAATATGGAGATGTAAAGATAAAATCTAGGCTTTTTACAATGAGTTTCAGATAGTAACAAGAGCTCCTTTTTTTCTTCACCAGATATAGATTTTTAAGGGACATTTGGATCAAAAGGCACAGATTTAAAGCTGGAAGACCACCTGAGAGTTCATCAGATCAAAATCCCATATTTTGTAGTTGAGGAAACTAAGCCTCAAATTACAGTTAAGCATCTTTCCCATGGTCATATAAGACATAAGTGGAAGTGCTGACTTTCAAACCCAGGTCCTTTGATGTCACATTGGTCATTTATTATCCCATGCCAGGCATAGTTAGAGACCATTCAATTCAGTCTTTTTACATAGACGCTAAAGCAATGCTCCAGGAGCTTAAAAGACTTTTCAAAGGGGTGTAATTTGAAATCAGGTCCTCTGATTTGAAATCCCTTGTTCTTTCCAAATTAAAAGTCTGACTTTAAAAGGAAAATAAATATGTCCATCTTTACAAAATGATAGAGTTACTTGAATAAGATAAGTGATGTGAGAATTTGTGTGTGTGTGTGTGTGTGTGTGTGTGTGTGTTCTATACATGTTTATAGGTTGCCTGGAATCTTAGAGGTTTTTATTCCTTTCCATTTTATCTTCATTCTTCCGTAATTATTCGTATTGAGGTATAACCTGTCTTGATGCAGTTACTCTGAAATCGTTCAATCACGCAGAGTTTTGAGGGTTAATTATTAATTTGGACCTGGTCTATACTGGAAAATGGTGAAAAAATCAATAAAACAATAAAGTATAATCAAGAGTCAGACAAAGGCAAATAGCTCCTTCCAGTTGCCTTTTCCTCCCTTTCCATTGGCATAAATATCAACCAAGTAGCTCCTGTCACTGGGTTAATAGGTTTATTTGAGAAACATTTAAGCTTATTGGAGACTTCTCCAAGATCCCTACAATTAAGTGTCAGCACTGAGGGGGGTAGAATCCAAGTCTCCCAACACTGAAATGAGTCTATTTCCAAAAAACCTAGATTGTCAATAAGTATACACTAAACTCTATGTCTTTTATTTTTTGCACAATGTAGGTGACAGGAAATAGGAAAGGGGAAAGAGAAGGAAAGGCTATCCTAGAATCTCTTGCAGTTTTTCTTTAGTTAATTATGTATTCATTCATTTAAGATTTGTTGGGGGAGGAGCCAAGATGGCTGAGTGGAAAGATTCATGTATGCTAGCTCCGAATCCACAGCCCATAAATTTCCTGTAAAAAGAACTCCCCACAAATTCTGGAGCATTGCAAGCCATGCACCAATGCAGTGGAAGAGATTTCTGTTCCAGAGAGCCGTGGAAAGCTGTCCCCAGGGGTCCATCACACTCCGGACAGCAGAGCCTACCCCTGTGCTGCCTTGGCTGCATGGCCCCAGAGGAGCAGATCCGAGCAGGCTTCAGGGAAGGAACCTCCAGTGGCCCCGAAGGTCCCTCTGCCCACAGGTGCTCCAGGTAAGTGAGAGAGATTTCTGGGCTGGCCGAGAGGGGAGCGGGGTGTCTCTGTGACTTGGGCCCCTTTGGGAGGAAGAGGCAGCGGCAGAGGCAACAGTGGCCCGGGACTCCCGGAGCAGCCCCAGGAGCTCAGGGCCATTACTGAAGGTCTCCCAATAAACCCCCTGAGGGAACTGAGCCTGGGAGGGGGCCCTGCCCCCACCCAAGCACCAGAACTTAAGCTCACATTGAATAGCAGCCGCACGAGCCCCTGAAAGCCCTGAGGCTGGGGAGCAGCATTTGAATCTCAGACCCCAAGCACTAGCTGGGTGGATCTAGGTGGGGGTGGAGAGGAATATCAGAAGTCAAGTAACTGGCTGGGAAAATGCCCAGAAAAGGGAAGAAAAATAAGACCATAGAGAGCTACTTTCTTGGGGAAGAGATGTTACTTTCCTCCTTTCAATTCTGATGAGGAAGTACAATGCCTGCCATCAGGGAAAGATGTGGAGGTTGGGGCCTCTCTATCCCAGACATCCGAGGTGGATGTCTGGTGGGTTCAGGCCATGGAAGAGGTCAAAAAGGATTTTGAAAATCAAGTTAGACAGGTGGAGGAAAAACTGGGAAGAGAAATGAGAGAGATGCAAGAAGAGCATGAAAAACGGGTCAATACCTTGGTAAAGGAGACCCAAAAAAATGCTGAAGAAAATAACACCTTGAAAAATAGGCTCACTCAATTGGCAAAAGAGGTTCAAAAAGCCAATGAGGAGAAGAATGCTTTCCAAAGCAGAATTAGCCAAATGGAAAAAGAGGTTCAAAAGCTCACTGAAGAAAATAGTTACCTCAAAATTAGAATGGAACAGATGGAGGCTAATGACTTTTTGAGAAAGCCAAGAAATCATAAAACAAAACCAAAAGAATGAAAAAATGGAAGAGAATGTGAAATATCTCATTGGAAAAACAACTGACCTGGAAAATAGATCCAGGAGAGACAATTTAAAAATTATGGGACTACCTGAAAGCCATGATCAAAAAAAGAGCCTAGACACCATCTTTCATGAAATTATCAAGGAAAACTGCCCTGATATTCTACAACCAGAGGGCAAAATAAGTATTGAAGGAATCCACTGATCACCGCCTGAAAGAGATCCAAAAAGAGAAACTTCTAGGAACATTGTGGCCAAATTCCAGAATTCCCAGGTCAAGGAGAAAATATTGCAAGCAGCTATAAAGAAACAATTTCAGTATTGTGGAAATACAATCAGGATAACTCAAGATCTAGCAGCTTCTACATTAAGGGATTGAAGGGTGTGGAATAGGATATTCCAGGAGTCAAAGGAACTAGGACTCAAACCAAGAATCACCTACCCAGCAAAACTGAGTATAATACTTCAGGAGAAAATATGGTCTTTCACTGAAACCTAGGACTTTCAAACATTCTTGATGAAAAGATCAGAGCTGAAAAGAAAATTTGACTTTCAAACACAAGAATGAGAAGAAGCATGAAAAAGTAAACAGCAAAGCGAAGTCATAAGGGACTTACCAAAGGTGAACTGTTTACATTCCTAGATGGAAAGATAATATTTGTAACTCTTAAAACTTTTCAGTATCTGGGTAGTTCGTGTGACCACACACAGACATACACACACACGTACACACATGCACACATGCACACATACACACATGCATGCACACACAGAGACAGAGAACACAGATTGAATTGAATAGTATGGGACCATATCTTAAAAGAAATTAAGGTAAACGGTGAGAGAGAAATGTAGTGGGAGGAGAGAGGGTAAAATGAAATGGGGTAAATTATATCTCATTCAAGAGGCAAGCAGATGACTTTTTAGTGGAGGGAAAAAGAGGAGAGCTGAGAAAAAAACCATGAAGTTTACCCTCATCACATTCGACTAAAGGAAGGAGTAAAATGCACACTCATTTTGGTATGAAAACCTATCTTACAGTACAGGAAAGTGGGGGAGAAGGAGATAAGCAGGGTGGGGGGGATGATTGAAGGGAGGGCAAAGGGAAGAGGGAGCAATTTGAAGTCAACACTAGGGGAGGGACAGGATCAAAAGACAGAGTAGAAACAATGGGGGGCAGGATAGGATGGAGGGGAATACAGTTAGTCTTACACAACACGACTGTTATGGAAGTCATTTGCAAAACTACACAGATCTGTCCTGTATTGAATTACCTGCCTTCCCAAAGGAAATGGGTGGGGAGGGAGGGATGGGGAGAACTTGGAACTCAAAGTTTTAGGAACAACTGTTGAGTATTGTTCTTGCTACTAGGAAATAAGAAATACAGTCAATGGGGAATGGAAAGTCATCTGGCCCTACAGGACAAAAGAGAAGATGGGGACAAGAGAAGGGAGGGATGATAGAAGAGAGGGCAGATTGGTGATAGGGAAAATTGGAATGCTCAGTGTATTGGGGTGGGGGGAGGGGATGAATAGGGATAAAATTTGGAACCCAAAATTTTGTGAACATGAATGTAAAAAGTTAGATAAATAAATTTATATTAAAAAAAATGATTTATTGAATGACTATTCCTCATTGGCCATAAAGTAGAATATGCAAATAAGTATTAGCAAGCAAAATTAATTGATTTACCCAAAGTCATACAGAGTTTTGAACTTCCAAATTCTCTATCCACTATTCAATTCCTGTTGCTGTTTCTGTTCCCAAACACACACACACACACACACACACACACACACACACACACACACACACACCTCAAGGCAAAAATTGTACTCTTACGATCCATCTTCGAGTTGGTAATGGGTCTAGATACTGAATCCCACTTAGAAAGAACTGACTGGAAAAGCACATCTCATCTGATAATTTATACAACTGTCTAACTCCATTGTCTACTGCACGTTGATGGACTGCTTGGAAATTCTAATGAACGTCTTTCTGAGCACCAAGTTGTAAGCCCAATAGCTTACTGCATAAGACTGATTAAATTGGGGAGGACGTTACCCTTTTATCCAAGTCTGTCATCACACTGACTTTGCTTTTAAGCTAGAATCTGTTGTATAAAGATAGCATTGCTTCGAGCATACTTGTTCTGTAAAGTCACCATGATGTAATCATTGTGCTGCAAAGTTCTTTATCACAACTGTTGTTGTGGACCATAGTTACCCCATATGAGTAGGGCTTATAGGTTTTTAATTAAATGTGGAAAATGTCAAAAGTATTGTTGAATGAAAATATATTAACTGTGAAAATAATATTTCTCTTGTGTATGTTTTTAAATAAACTTTCAATTTTATTTCACAGTATGGGCATCTACTTAGAAAATAAAGAGCAGAATATGATTTAAAGAGAAAATGAAACTCTCAAGGAACTTTTCAGTATAGTTTCAGGGTTTAATATTTACTCATTTTAGACATGTCTAATTTTTCAAAAATTCAAATTTAAGCTAGAATCACACAAAATCATTCAGAATTATAAAATGAATTATAAAAATAATTTTTCATGTCATAATTCAACCATATTTCTTTGTTCTTGTAGAACAATTTAAACACAAAGTCCATCTGATATAACCATCGAGTACAGTGCAGATGCATCATCAAAAGCATTTTAAAGTCTGTCCTTGGCACTGGATTCTGCTGTTTGTATTACATTCAGTCTAAAACAATACACTTTATTTAGAGTCGGGAAAGGCTAGAAATTTACGTATTCTAGAAAAAGCTAAGAAGTGTTGCCATTGTGATCTGTTACTGGCAAATGGAAATTTTGAAACTTTGCTAAAACAATTAGAACACATTTCCTCACAGAATAATTGTCTGTAGGATACCTCTCCCTCTAATTAGTGAGCATGGAGGGGGATACATTGGAGAAGTTTTCTCAGATCCTCTATTTAAGGAGGGCGTCAAGGGCACACACCACCACTCTGCTGGCATCTTTCCACACAGTAGCATGACTTTTTTCTGTCCCTCATTCCCTATCCCCACCTTTTCATCCCCTCTCTTAACCACACATTACTTTTTCCATTTTTTTTTGATCGTATATTGTCTTTGTCTTTTAGATTGTGCACTCTTTAGGGCAGGGACTACATCTTTTCTATTTTGCATCCCCAGTGCTTAGAAGAGAGCCTGGCACATTGTAGGTATTTAATAAAATATTATTGACTGACCAAAAGAATGGGAATTTCTGGCAATAAAACATGTGTCTTCATGGAACAAGTCTGTGTGTATGTATAACCTGCTCCCTCTCCAACCAGCTCTTTTTCTAGTGACTATCTCATTCACTAAGATATTCATCTAACAATAATACTTCACAAACTGACTCTGGACACTATTGAACCATTACAATTTTGTTTCTACTACCATTTTTTTAACCTATTAGACATCAATAAATTCAGAGGAGGAGCAGAAGCAAAGCCTCCTTTAAAAAACAAAAAATCCCCAGTCACTAACTTCTTAGAATAAAAAGTATGTGGACTAGGTTGAGGTTTAGCTAATAGTCCTTTGATTATATCTAATCCTTTTATTCAGATTGTAGCAAAATAGTGATTAATAGCTTCAGCATTTTCCAATGTCTTCTGATTCTTATTTGCTGGCCTTACTAATTAGATAATTTACCTTGTGCAATATGTTTCCTTTACCTTGAATATAATTGTATAATTTTCTCTTTTTACCTTTGTGTTATCTGTTTGGTGTAACTCCTTTTATTAGTAAGCCCTTCAGACCTTTTTTTACATAAAAATGCTACTTTATTATATTAATTCATGCATTCTAATTTACATACAATTGCTTTTTGAGGAAGAAATCGCAATAACATTTCTCCCTACTATTTACTGGTCCATTCTTTCTTTTGATTAATGTAAAATTTTTGTGAGTTTAATTTCAAGTTATCATGGTTTTTCTGAAATGATTTTCAGGTAGATTAGGATCGTTGGCAAATCCGGATTATTGTGTGTCATAGAGTCATCAAATATGGGACTGAACATCGAAATTAGATGACTTAACCAATCAATCAAAAATGTTGTTTAAGTAATCACTATGGACCTGGCATTGTAGCCTCTGGGAATATAAAAAAGAGAATGAAAAAAATCACTGCCTTCAAAGAATATATCCGTTACTAGGAGAAATAACACATACACACACACACACATATGCACACACACACACAAAGGAAATAGAAGATAAATAAAATTAATATTGAGTGGTGCATTATCGAGGGGATCAGAAAGGGCTCATGTTGGAAGTAACTAGTGATTTGATCTTTAAAAAAAAGATCAGGATTGTAAAACCCAGACTTTGAAGGAGGATGTAATGTTAGTGGGATGTAAGAGCTTCCCTGCCCATTAACAGTTCTTACATGGAGCCCATTAAGGGAAGCTTGCTTAGGGGAGGTTTACTCGTAGGAAGGCTTTCACACCTTTTGACAATTTCTAATTAGATACTGAGTCACAAGGGTAGTGATGCCCTCTGGCTCTAAGAAGGATATATATACTCTGAGGTGGGATTTTGCTTTGGGGTCTCATTTATGAAAAGGACCTTGTGAATCCCTGGGCGAGATTTTGAGTAGCCTTGTGTTCACGACCTAGACTGCTCAGATGCAATGGTTCTCTCAGTACAGAGATGTATGTTAAGTGTATAGCAATTTTGCTTTGATTCAGGTTGTAGAGCCCTGTCTGTTAGTCTCTGCTTATATTTTCTCTGAAGTTCAGGGTGCTAACTTTCCCCTGAACTAAGTGAATGATAGATGTGTCTGATTAAAGAAGATGTTTGACCCCTTAAAAGTTGTTTTCCTTTAAGAAAAGTAGATCCAGGAACCTGTACTGGTAGGGCATCCTGGGTATGCTAGGATGCTTGCTGTTATTTATGACACAGTTGATAAGATCTGCATAAGCAAAAAAGTAAAATACAGGGCCTGGGATACTTGTCTGTTGTTTCCCAGTTGCAGTGGCTATGATCCTGAGGGAAAACAGGCAAATAACAGTGATGGGAATGGTTTCCTGAGTGCCCAGAGCAGAGCCCCTGGGAGATAATTGCTCCATCTCCCTCCCTATCACACTAGCACTCTGGAGGAAACAGGCCAGAGCAGCAACTGGGGGAGTAAAACAAGGCTGTGAGAGGTGGGGATGGCCAGAGCTAGGGCTTAAGTGGAGTAACCCAGCTCCAGTCTGTGCTGGAGGGATGAATTGAGATTGTACTGTATACAAGAACCTAGGCAGAAGAGACAAGAGTTTGGAATGGAGTCCTGGAGAAGTAGAGAGTTGACTGTGTGCAGATCCAGGCAAGAGCCAGGAATGTTCTGCCCCAGCAAGAGGAAGAACACAGAACCTGGAATTCAGCCCCAGGACAAGATAAAATCTTTGTGGCAAGGCAGGACTTCTGAGTGCACTTTTCTGTCCCTTGGGATGGTTTGGGACCCAGGGAATGGAGTTGTCTATGGTGGGGGGGGAGCAGAGTTCTGTGGACCCCTGAGGACATGCCCTGTTGGCTTTGTTGCCCAGATAGCCCTCATGACTTGAAAGCAGGGGGCTAGAGCAATGTTAAGATTGGGACTTGGCTGATTACAGCATGCATCTGAGAGTGCCAGGAGGAAGCCTGGAAAGGCAGTGTGGGGAGAAGGGCACACCCCCAAGAAAGACTTTATTTGCACATTTTTGTTTTGGATTGAGGAAGGAGGAGACACTGATCACTCCACAAAGATTTTGACACCCTTTCCCCTAAAAAATGATCTTATGCTATGTTATATGCTTTGTGTTTGTTTAAGGACATGTGGCCAATCTGGGAAAGAGTCATTATGTTGCTATGTATTTTGCAGAGGTTTATTTTGTGGTAATTATGCTGTAGATATTATTTGTCTATCCACATACAAGTTGCCTACCTAATGGACATGAAAGATCTTGGGGCCCAATGTAATGCTAATGGGATGTAAGATCTTCCCTGTCCATTAATAGGCCTCACATGGATCCCATTAAGGGAAGCTTACTTAGGGAAAACTTGCTTGTAAGAAACCTTTCACATCACACCTTTTGAAAATTTCTAATTAGACACCGAGTCAGAAGGGTTGTGATGCCCTCTGGCTCTGAGATGGACATATATATTCTGAGTTGAGGTTTTGCCTTGGGGATTTGCTTAAGAAGGACCTTGTGATTCCCTTGTGGAGACTCTGAATAGCATTACGTTCAGACCCCAGACTGTAAAGGCTCTCTCAATCCACTTTACAATGTATGTAAAATGTATAGCAATATTGCTTTGATTCAGCAGTAGAGCCTGTATGTTGATCTTTATTTCTCTGTTTACATTTTCTCTGAATTTCAGGGTACTGACTTTCCCCTGTACTAGTGAATGTAATTAAAAACAGATTGTTCACCCCTTAAAAGTTGCTTTCATCTAAAATAGAGCATATTCAAGAATCTGTGCTAGCAGGTTATCCTGGGTGTGCCAGGGTGCTTGCTGCTACAGAGAGGGAACTGAATTCTATGCATGAGGGACAACCTATGTCTTGTCCTTTGAGGGACATAGAGATGGAGGATTGAATGATAGGCATAAGGGACTGAAAGTGGGTCACTATAGCTGGAATATGAAGTGCATGAAAGGGAGTAGGAATCATCAGATATTTATTTTATTAAGATTATTTTTTAAACTATCTAAATTTAGAGAGAGAATGAAGACCATTTGGAAAGCTATAACAACAGTTTGGGTGAGGGAGGATGAGAGTCTGAGCTACACTGATAGTCATATGAGTATAGAGAAAAGGTTAAATGAAAGAGATGTTGTAAAGTTAGAATTGACAAGATTTGACAAGTGAAAGGATATTGGAGGGCTGAAAATGAAGAAGAAAGAAAAGATAAGGATTATTCTAAGATTATGAATTGCAGAATTGCATAACTACATTCATTCAGGACTTATAGATTGAGTATTGATGTTAATTCATTATCAATGACACCTTCCAGCAAATGCAGTTTATCTCTTTTAATCAAGTCTGTTTTGGTATCGCTTTCCTGAGATCATGATAACTACCTCTGTTTTTTTTTTTTTAATTGTGGCTTAAAAACAGTAGATTTTGCTCCAAAAAAATTCAGTTTTAACTCACTGTAACTATTTATGTTTCAAGGGTGATTTTGGCAAACACCATATTGGATTCTGCTTTCTACTCTGTTCCGTTATGTACTTTTTTGAGTGAGTTCAGTCTATTCATATTCCCAGTTATTATTCTTCTTTAAATATTTTCTTCTATAATTTTCTCTTATCCTTATTCATTTATTTAGCGTTCTACAACTTCCTTATAAGAAAAAGAGGCTGATGAGTGTGGAATATGCTCAGTACAACCGTACTAGATTTGATCCAATTTACTTCTGCCCCCTACCCCTTTTCTCTTTCTTCACCCAAAGCCCAGTCATAAGTTCTTTCCTTTTCTTTCTTTCCATTTAAATATCTCTCAGTGATCCATTCTCTGTGATTAGAATTTGTTTTATTTATTACTAATCTTTGAATTTACTCTTCTTTGTAATTCTGTTTCTTCCTTCTTCCATTTCCTTACTGTTTCTTGATAAGTGAAATGTATATCTGCACAAAATTATGTGTGTATTCTTTCATTATTTCAACAGTTCAGATGAAAATGAAGTTCCAGTGTAATGTGTTCCCCTCCCCTTCCTCCATGTTTATATATATTTCTACTTGTATACAACAATTATAACAGTTGTCTCACATTTCCTCTCCTCTTTTATCTGCTAATGTATTTCTTTCTTCCTCTTTTTATTTTTTAAAAATGATCAAAATATAGCAAAGCCATTCCCAGGTGTTTTGCCTTATTTAACTCTTTCTATGATCCCTGGTGATGTCAGTTAGGAGGAATGCCAGGAGAATGCAATGCCATCCTTTTTAGTCTCTTATATTTCTCCTGACCCCTGTTTTTTATATACCAAAGTTTGCAATCAGCTCACATTAGTAATGAAATCCTCTATTTCATTAAAGATACATTTTTGCCCTTTGGGATTACACAGTTTTTCTGGGTAAATTATTTTTTGTTTGTAAGTTTCTCTCTTTTGCCTTTCAGAATATCGTATTACAAGCTCTCTTCTCCTTCATATTGACTTCTGATAATCATCATATGATCCTGACTGTGACTCCGGGGTGCTAAGGAATGAATAAGTTGGGAAAGTCAAGAGGTAAAGATGAGGAGAGAGCATTCCAATGAAGAAAATCAATTAAAATACACAGGTGGTGGTGGTGGTGGTGGTGGTACTGATTGTGAAAGAAACTACGAAGAGGTCAATGTTACTAGATAGAGAAAAAATTTGTGGAAAGGAGTAAGGTTTAAGGATGGCAAGAGAGGTAGGCAGGGAATAAGTTATGAAGGGCTTTAAATGAAAAATAAAATTTAATATTTAATCCTGCGTGTAGTAGGGAGCTCTTGGAGTTTATTAAATGGGTGGGGAGCAGGAAAATGAAACAATCTAACCTACATTTCAAGAAGATCAATTCTGATATCTGAGTGGAGGACTGTAATGTTTGATCTGCTTTTCTAAAAGGAAAGACAACTTTTGAGGGGTTAACAATCTCCTTTAATCAAGCACATGTAATCATTCACCTAGTTGACGGGAAAAAGTCAGCACCCTGAATTTCAGAGAAAATACAGAGAAATCAAAGATCAGAGACATGGCTTCCAACTGTCTGACCATAATCAATACATATATCACAAATTAACAGACAGGTCCAGCTCTCTGACTATAGTTACCAGAGAGGGAAGCACCAACATCTGGGTTTTCAAAGCTGGGGATGGGGGCGGTGCTTCTTAGTGGTTGCCCAGAGTCTCGCCTGGCCAAATAAATACTTTCAATCAGTAAGCTCACCCTCAGAGTATTTATACATTTTTTAGAGTAAGGGCATCACAACCCTTGAGAACCAGTGTTTCATTAACAAAAGATGTGGCCTTCCTAGAAATCTTCCCAGGCCCATTAATTGATGGGAAAGAACTTTTATCACATTAAAATGATTAACAATAAATGTATTGTTTCTAATTAAAGAATCTCTTGTTTCTGTACTTTATTCATAGTAAAGAGTCTTGGTTTATAAAAGCAAGATTCAATCAGAGACACTTGATTATACTGAAACAAAATCAACAAAAGATCCTACTTTGCTTGCCATTACAAGGATGCACTGATGTGTACTGAGAATGGAAATAGAAAGACCAAACAGAAAGTCATCCATTTTTGAGATGATGAGGGATAGGATCAGGGTGGTTGCTATGTAAGAGGTGATAAAAGGCAGGTTATGAGAGGTGTTACAAAGGTAAAAATCAATGGGACTTGGTAAAAGATTGGATATAGGATCAGGTACGTTGATAGAGATTAAAGAGTCAAGAGTGAATCCTAGTTTTTGCACCTGTGCGGGTGATTGGGAGAATGGTGGTGCCCTCCATAGTAATAGGAAATGTAGAAAGAGAAAAATGTATATTTTGTGACATGTTGAGATTGAAGTGACTAAGAGACAGTTAAAATAGGGGAAATAAGATAAATCTCACAGTAGTATAGAGGCTGAGGAAATGAACAAAGAAAATCTTCTAACACACTGTGGAAATAGAATCAGGCAATAGAAACCTTGGATGAAACCCCAGAAAGGAGATTCCCACATCTAATGACTTCTACTCAATTTTCATCCTTCTTGACCTCCCTATAATACTTGACAGTGCTGATGAGTTTCGTCTCCTGGACATTCTCTTCCTCCTAGCTTTTTTTTCCCACTTTCTCAGTGTACTTGGCTAGATCCAGGTGATGCCTGTCGACCATGAATGTTGCCCCAAGGCAATGCCCTGAGGCTGTTCTCTTCTCCCTCTATATTCTTTTATATAAACAATTTCCACAGATTCAAATAAAATCTTAAAGCTGATAATTCTCAGATCTTTCTATCTAGTACTAAGTTCTCTCCTGACCTCTGTTTCACTTCTTCAGATGCCTAGGACATCTCAAATTGGATGTCCCAAACACACACCTCAACATGTCACAAAATGAACTCATCTTTCTCCCAAACCCTCCTTTCTGTCAAATTCATGATCTTTTCTTTTTGTAACTACCATAATTTCCTTTTGATTTTTTTTCGCCTGCATATTAAATTGTTTCTTGTAACAAATAAGTACATTCAATCAACATTAACCAATGAATCTTTTACTCCTCTAATCCAGGGCTTCTTAAACTTTTTTCCACTCCTTAATCCATCAACACTTTTTAAATGTGAACCACAACCCCATATAATAGCACCTGGACTCTACTTTTGAGTCCCTTTGCTCTGACAAGTAAGCTGTTAGTGTATCTTATTAACTCTTTATCTCTCCCTTCCATACCACCCAGTATATACAGCCACTCCTTTTCTTTGTGTTATCTTCTCAAATTAGAGTATAACCTTCTTGAACAAAGGGACCAATTTACTTGTTTGTAGTGCCATAGTATTTTTTGAATATTTTAGCTAGGTATCATTTAAGAATAAGTGATACCCACATATAACTTTAACATGTACAAAGTGATTTCACACAAACACACATATATATAACATATTTGCATATGTGTATATATAAGATAATATGTGTATTTATAGACATATGCTTGTAATTATTATCTCTTTGTACCCTCACAATATTTATTTTACTGAGTGTTGGATAAATGTCTGTTGGTTAGCTATATACGTCTATAGATGCATCCTCTAGAAAAGGAACTGTGTTTGATACCTAAATGAAAAACTTGGTATTTCTAAACAAAATACCTAATGAGATCTCTGTTATCTAACAATATTGTCTCTGAGGGGGAGATATAGGGAGAGAGACAGAGGTGGGGGGACAGAGGTAGGGAGCTATGATAGATGAACCTACTATGGTTTATTTCTTTAGATTTCCAAGGGAAGGCTAGCTTAAAAAAAATGTTTTATCCATGATTTTTTCTTTTTGTTAATACCATAATTCCCCTTTGATGTTTTTCACCCATATATTAAATCGTTTCTTGTAACAAATAAGTACATTGAATCAACATAAACCAATACTTTGTCTATGTCTTTACATAGGAAGGTAGGAAATAAGCATTTATTAAATTCCTAATTTCTGCAAGGTATTATGCTAAGTGCTTTAAAAATATCACCATTTTATTCTCACACAATCCTTCAGAGTAGGTGCTGCTATTATCCCTATTTCATAGTTAAGAAAATTGAGGCAAACAGAGGTTAGATTGTCTACAATTAGTCAGTATCTGAGGCTGGATTTGAACTCAGAACCTCCTGAATCTAGGCTGATCACTTTATCCACAGTGATTATATCCACACCTACCAGCCTATTCTTCATTTACAGTCATTCTTTATTATCAGTTCTCTAAAGTCATGTCACTGTTGCTCACGGTGTTAATCAGAATTCTCAAGGTATTCTCATTTTACATTATGCCTCACCTTCCAATATACAAATAGATCTTCCCAAGGTCAGGGTTGATTGTGTTCATTATCATCTTCAGTTGTTTTTGTTACTGTTTAGTCATTTTGTCATCATATACAACTCTTTGTGATAGTTTTTTCTGTGGTAAGGGATTTCTTGCCAAAGATACTGGAGTGGTTTGCCATTTCCTTCTATGGCTCATTTTACATATGAGGAACTGGAGCAAACAGAATCAAGTGATTTACCCAGAACACTCAGATTCTAGGTGTCTGAGGCTGGATTTGAACTCATGAAAATGAGTCTTTCAGACTATGACAGCTAGGTAGTACAGTGGATAGAGTGCTAGGCATGGAGGATATTACAGGAAAATAATTCAAGATACTCCTGGCAATGAAATTAAACAACTAAGGCTCCCTCTTCTTTCTCCACAAATCCAAAATCAGCCATCATTTGCAATACTATAGCTGATGATCTTCCTTCTTCCTGGCACTGGTCTAGTCCTTGGCATGCTTACTTCTTGGTGTCTTGCCTTGGGAAGGAAAGGATAAAAGGAAAATCAGTTGTTTAGAATCTGCAATGCCTTAATGTTATTAAAATTCAAATGTCTTTTGAACTCATAATATTCCTGTATTCTATTACTAATTATCTTAAATGAAATTCTAGATTCTAGAAATAGTGTTTCTTTGGTGCATAAAGGAATTAGGAAAAAAAGAAAGTGTCATATTTCCCCTTATTTCATAAGGGAATATTGTTTAGTAGATCCACTCGAAATTATATATCCCTCTCTGCCACCTCACTTATCCTTCTTTCCCCTGTTCAAGTATTGAATGACCTTGTGCATTTTTTCAAAAAATTGCTACAATACCTCAGCATACTTTCAAGACCCCAACCAAACTATCCTATCTTCCAAACTTACCTACTTTCCTTTCCTTATGAACAGATCTTCTAGATTAGTATTGCCAGGAAATCAATCAAAATGGACTCATCCAATGAATTCCTGTTATCTCATTGTTTTCAGAAGTTCTTGTGGTTTTAAATGAGGACATTATTTTTGTTTGGGGGGGTGTATATAAATAGATAAATAGATAGATAGATAGATAGATAGATAGATAGATAGATAGATAGATAGATAGATATATTTTTCAAATACATGAAAAAACAATTTTTAGCATGTTAAAATTTCTTATTTCAAATTTTTTCCTTGCCTCGTTTCCCTCTCTTCTTCTTGGAACCATAATCAATTTGACATAGGTTATACATGTGCAGCCATGGAAAACATATTTCCATATTACTCACATTGTAAAAAAAAAAACGCAAACCACAAAAATCAAAAAAGAAAGTAAAAGAAAAAGTAGCCATTGATCTACATTCAAACGCTATCAATTCCTTCTCTGGAGGTGAATAGCATTTTTTTAATCATAAATCCTTCAGAATTGTCTTAGATCATTAATTGAATAGCTAAAAATAGCTAAGTCATTCACAGTTGATCATCAAACAATATTGCTGTTAACTGTGTGCAATGTTCTGGTTCTACTCACTTCTCTTTATATCACTTCATGTAAGTCTGTCTAGGTTTTTTCTGAAAGTATCCATCTCATCATTTCTAATAGCACAATAATATTCCATCACAATCATTTGCCACAACTTGTTCTGCCACTCCCCAAGTGATAGACACCATCTCAATTTCTAATTCTTGACCGTCACTGCTATAAACAATTTGGGGATACAGATATAGTAATGATATCATTGGGTCAAAGGGTATGTCCAGTTTTATAACCCTTTGGACATAGTTCAAATTGTTGTCTTGAATTGTTTGGTAAGTTCACAATTTTATCAACAATTACCTCAGGTTCCCAATTTTCCCATTTCCCCTGCAACATTTGACATTTTCCTTTTTTATAGTATCTAATCTGATAGGCATAAGGTTTCACCTCAGAGTTGTTTTAGTTTTTATTTCGCTGATCAATAGTGATTTAGAATTTTTTTCTGTATTATTATATGTACCTTTGTTTCTAAAATTGTCTGTTCCTATCATTTGATAATTTATCAATTAGGGAATAACTTGTATTCTCATAAATTTAACTCATTTAACTACATATTTGTGATATGAGACCTTCATCAAATAAATTTACTGTAATCCTTATACCCCCTTCCACCAGCTTTTTGTTTTCCTTCTAATCATGGCTGCATTGGTTTTACTTGTGCAAAATTTTTTAAAAATCTTATGTATTCAAAATTATGTATTTTACATCCCATAATGCTCTCTATTTGTTGATTCTCCCCTTATCCATAGATATAACAAGTAAATTATCCCATCTTCCCCTAGGCCAGCCATGAACAAGTAATATATTTCCGTTTAGAGGCGACTGTGTGTGAAGAGTGTTTTATAATTTTATTCATATAGTTCCTAAGTTTTTCATGGCAGGTAGATGCCCAAGTATTTTATATTATCCATGCTTATAAATATATGGTTAACCTATTTTGTTCCTATCCATGTGCTTCTGAATAGACCTAGAGAAAATAATGAAGCTGTGTTAACTGTGTCTTCAACCAATTTGTTACATAATCTCAACTGTGTTTGTCCTTCATTCTCGAAAAGGACCATGACATCAAGACGATGACACGACTTGCAGTTGATTTTCATTTGACTGAGGGAGGGCTGTGCAAGGTCACCAGCCTCACTTTCTTCTCCTGGGCCATCTGGGTCCAGTGGCCTGATATTCATCAGGATGGCTGGAGAAGGCCCAGGATGCAGTGTGAGACCCTGGCTCTTTCAGGCTAAGGTCTTATCACATTCTAACTTTAAGTGAGATACACTCATTCAATGAATAGATTTCCTTAAGTAGTTACTCAAGCGATGGTCCCTTTAATTAAAAAAAAAAAAAAGCAAATTGAAAGGGCAAGACCCTCAGGGTTCCTAGGTGAAAGAGAAACAATTACTATTTAATCATTATATTCACTGTGTGCTAGGTGAGTGGAGACTTGTTGTCCAGTCTATGAGCTACAGAGTGAATTGGGTTTAAAGCTTGATCTTTGAACAAGAAATGTAGTCAGTAAACCCCAAGGAAAAAAAATGCAACCTTGACCTCAGTTTATCTTGTCTTCTCTAGTAGCATGACTCTATTATAATCTTTCATCCTTAAAAAACCCTCACTTGATCTGATCATACCTGCAAACTGTCATCCTATATCTTTCCTTTCAAGGATAAGCTTCCTGGGGGGTGGGGGGAATATCTATATTTAGAGCCTCTATCTCCTCTCCTCTAACTAGAATCTAAACCCCCTGGAACGTAGCTTCCAACTGTGTCATTCCACTGAAACTGCTCCTCTGTAAAGGACCTCTGTAAAGGTTCCCATGAGTCTGAAGATTTAACCCTTTTTTGTAAATATAAAAAAAAAACAGGACTGTATTCTGAAGTGATTTAGTTACCAGGTTTATGATTTCTCATATTAGCTCTCATTTTTAAAGTGGATTTAATTACTATTTATTAAAGTACAATTATATATGGTCTTAAAGAAATAAACTTTTACTATCATCAACTGCAAAAAATAATAAAAGCAGATAAGTATTCACTGAAGTGTGAGTACTAATGCTGATTAAAAAACCAACTATAAGTACACATCTCTATTTCTTCCCTTCTGAACCATGAAAAACCCAGCAAGGTTTAACCTAAATATTCTAAATAAAACATTACTAGAGATGATCTGACTGTAAAAATATGTGCATTATTCTTATCAGGGTAGTGAAAAAATCTTAGGAGCCATAAGGATAGAACCAAGTATCATGATGAACATTTTTATTGACCAGTCATTTCAGACAGAAGCAAAAGGAGCAGAAAATCAATACGAGAGGAAAAGAAGACATATGGTAAACAACCGTACCAGAAAAAGATACTGGGATCTCTGGAAAAAGAAAATTAAGCACTGAGAAACCCAGCTAAGAAAAACACAGCTTTTAGTTCCAACAGAAACAAAAGTTGCCTAAAATTTTATTTTATTTATCTCCAATTGTGTAAAAATAATAATCATTTTCCTTTCCTGAAGAAATTTGTGGAATTAAGTTCCTTACACTGTTTGTAGATGACAATTTTTTTAAAAAACGTGAGAATAGTAATAGAAAAATTAAACATTACCCATGGACCAGGAAAAGCCTTGATTCGTTATGCCATTAAACCAGCAGAAAAACACCATATGAAATAATCCAGATATTTAAACTCTTATCCAAAATAATATGTGACTGTGTGCGTATGTATGATTTTAGAAAAAAAAAATCAAGCAAATTCTTTATACCTTGACTTCACCTGAGAAATTTGATGCATTCCTGAAAACATTACTCATAAAAGCAACTTTCAGGGCAATTAAGCTTTCACCATTATCCTCCATAATAACTTCAAAGACATATGCTCACAGTGACCATAGTCATCCAGTCACTCTGTAGTCCCCTCCTGCATTCCTCCCCCCATTTTATTTTTTTTTTGCCTCTTCATCCTGAGTTTTATTCTCACACATATAAATATACCATCACTGGAAAGAGTGGATACTGTTTTTTTCTTAAAAACTGTTATTTAGTTACAATAGGTGCATTCTGTACTTTAAAAAAGTTAATTTCTTAAATTCAAAGTTGATCTATCAATTTAATCTTTCTACATTTGTCGTGTTAGTCAAGCCTGTTGAGATTTTCTTTCAGATACTAACTATAACTGAATATATAAATTTTGTATGTTCCATACCTGATAAACCTTCCATTTATGCCTTCATATAAATTATTGAAAAGAATGTTGCTCCATCCAGCAGCATACAATAAGCAACATCCAGGGAAGCTCCATTAAAGAGCTTGCTTCAAATTGACAGTAAAATATCTGATTGATCATTTTTTTTCCTGAATCTATTCATTTATATTATTGTCTCATCTATATATCCACATGTAATCCACGAGGATAGCACACATTTTATCAAATGCTTCATTAGATTTTAGCTGTACTATGTCCACATTGTTCACTAATAAATTATTCTAATAAGTTAATACACTAAATTAATACTGTCAAAGATGGAAATAAGTTTTGTCTGGCAAGAGTAATTCCTGATGAAGTTATGGTGATTTTTTTTTATCTTTGAATCCTTTTTCCAAATATTCCAAAAAATTACTTCTACAATACAGATTTTTTTTCCAGTATAAATCTAGTGTAACTTAGACAGTCTTCTCAGCAACCCTTGTCTGCTGCCTCTAGAGGGTGAAGATCCCAGTTTATGCAGCTAAGACTTCATGAACTAAACTCAGAGGGGAAGGGATTTCTTCTTCTCCTCTCTTTCCGAGAAATGGACTTGTAGATATTTGTTTCTGTTCTGTGTTGTTTTTCCTGTTCTATTTCAGATACTAGAAGTAATACCCCTGGGACATGACATTTAAGGTATGTCCACCTTGGAACCTGAATAGCAGGTGGGATTGTGCAGTCATCTAACCCAGTATAGAAGTCATGAGAAGCTACAGTGCCTGGGATTCCGAAACAAGGGGGAATTTGGACTTAAAACTAAGATTGGGCTCTCTATGAACCAAGTCGAGCTGTGAACATAATAATCCTCTTCCCTATCCCAGAGACAGATTGTGCAAAGTTAAAGGAGGATTATACGTCCCATGTGTTGGAGGCATCAGTTGGTTTATTTCGAAGTAAATATTTCTGTCCAAATGCTGATCTACTAGTGGCTAAACTAGGATGTAGCGGATTCTCTCTACAACTGGGGGAACAGTAGTGGAGAAGAAAATCCAGTCCCTGAATTATCTTAAAGGAACCAGAGAACCATGGGGGAGGAATGAAATCTAATCTGCCTGACTTTCAGGCAGAGACATAATCAGTATTACGCTCTTAATAGTATACCCTATACTTAGCAAACATTTTTCTGTCCCTATCTCTGTCTCTGTCTCTCTTTCTCTTTGTTTATCTATTTTTATCACTTGGGATATTTGTTCTCCACCTGGCCCATAGCATCCCCTTCTATTTTTTTCTATAATTTCTAAAATATCACTGATGTCAGTGCTGCAATCACATCTAACAACTCCTTCAATACTCAAGGATTTATTTCATCTATACTTGTGCTGTTAAGCAACAAAGGACAAATAGGTGATCTCTTAATATTTTATTTATTATAATTATTTATATCTTATAGTGTAAGTTACTTATTGTAGGTTTCAACCAAATGTTGATTATGTTGTGCTATACTACACACACAAAGATTATATTCCTTTGAAAAAAAAGCAGAATTAATTGAGAGTTGACCAGTTCTAGTTGTTGGTCTAGTTGACCATTGTCATTGTCTTATCATTTCACTGCCTTGTTTGATATTCCTCTTGCCCCCAATGCAGACTAATAAAATATTTAAAATATATTTGCTTATATCACCAGGTTGTTATTTAAGGCTTCTGAACTTATTCTTGCAGATACTATTGCAAATTTATATTCACCATCTATTTTCTATCCCTGCTTCCAAATTCTGTCATTACTTTTAAAGTTGAATTGGATAGCTTCTTTCCATTTCCATACTGGTCACTTTAGACATTTCATTTTTTTCATTCTCATTGGAATTGTTTTGATTTATGTCTTTCAGAAATATTATTCTTAAGAACTTCCCATCCCTTTTGACCTGGTTTTCCCTTTATGATATGGGATGATTGGATCATATGTAACCTCTAAATATCTAACCAAAAATATTGAACTGATTTTTTAAAATATGGTCTCCTGAAATCTAGGCCATGCATCAGAGTAAATATGCTTTTCTTCTCCATATCACATATATGAAAATGAATTGATTACTTTCTAACATAGTTCAAGACCTCTTTACTTCAGCCACCAGTTCCTCAATTTTGACAGGAGTCTAGCATAGCCTAGCAATTGTATGTCATTCCTGTAACTTGTGAAGAAGGAAATCATATTAAAGTAAAAAAAAACTATTGTTTTATAAGTTAGAATGCAAATAATGGATTTTTTTTTGGTTGACTTGTTTTTCCTGAAATCTTGATGAACATATTTATTGTCATTAATAATATTGTTATTTGGCAGCAGGTTTCCATCCCCAGAAGTGGGCATGGGTATTTCCTGGTGATATCCAGGGACATAGGTTGCTCACTTCTGAAAGGCCTGGGCTTTTGGAAGTCATGAAACCTTCTGCTTATTGGCTATTCAACAAAAAGTGTTGCTGAATCAGTAGAGTTTAAAAAGGAAGGGATTCTGCTTTCTATCTACTGAACTAGGTGGTACCATAGAGACAGCTACGTATCACAGTGTACAGAGTTCTTGATTTGGGAATAAGAAAGACCCAAAGTTGAATTCCTTTAGATAGATGATAGATAGAGAGAGAGATAGATAGACAGATAGAAATATAAGTAGATAGAGATATAAACATCTATAGACACAGATATTGAGAAAAGGGAGACGAGAGAGGGAGAGAGAGCGGGGGGGAAAGAGAGAGAGAGAGAGAGAGAGAGAGAGAGAGAGAGAGAGAGAGAGAGAGAGAGAGAGAGAGAGAGATGTATTATTGGAAGTTATGGTTCAGGTACATCTACTTGTGGTTTATTTGAGTGATAATACTACTTCCTCCTCTCTTTTCCCCAACAGAAAAAGCTCTCATCACAGCATGGGATAATCTTCAGATCTGATGGTCAATAGACCCCTATGCTTAATTGATTATATATGTTTAAATATGTTTAGTGCCACATGCCATCTCATTAGTACAAAATCTTCAATGATGCAAAAGAAGGAAACCTGCTTTAGACTTGAAGTGTCTTTGACAGTGGGGGTAGGAGTAGGGTCAAAATTGTCCATCAGAATATGCACACTCCTAATAAATTCTGTTTGCTTTTAGATTAGGCTTCTCTTGTGAAACTACCTACAAGACAGATAGTAACACTCCTTTTTGAAATGCTGGTTATTCAGAGAGCAGAGCCAAGATGGCAGAGTAGAAAGACACAAATGCTCTAGCTCTCCCCCTACAGCCTATAAAATACCTGTAAAAATATGACTCTAAACAAATTCGAGAGCAGCAGAAGCCACAAAACAACAGAGTGAAGGAGATTTCCAGCCTAAGATAGTCTGGAAGTCCAGCAGGGAAGATTTATTGTACGGGGCATGGAGCAGAGCACAGCCAACAGAGCACAGCTCTGCCCTGACTGCTTGGCACCAGCAGCAATAGGACTGGAACAGTACCTGGGAACTGAATCCCCAGCAGCAGCTGTAGTTTTCAGATCCCTCAACCCACAAACACCAAAGACAGCTTAAAAGGTAAATGAGGAAGCTTTTTCATCTGGGTGAGAAGGAATACAGTCTGGCCCTGCCTGCAGCAGCCACTGCAGTTACAGCATCGATTTTTGGAGGCCTCCACTTAAAGCCCCTGGGGGAACTGAGCAGCTTATCTGAATCTCAGTCCTAAGCCTGATCCTGGGGTGAGGAGGAGGAGTGTTGACCTGGTGGAGCTAGAGGCAGCTGTGGAGAAGGAATTCTACTATTCACAGATTCTGGGCAGAAAAGGTTTGGTTGCTCCCAGACCAGTGTATGGGCCAGGAGAGGAGTTTACTCTCTCCCTTGTAAACTCCTCTCCCTTGATTGTGCCACCGTGGAAGACCCGAGAGCTTTCAGATCCCCAGAGTATACCCTACTCTTGACAAAGAAATCAAAAGTCAAGTAAATGACTGGGGAAATGCCCAAAAAAGGGAAAAAATAAGACTATAGAAGATTACTTTCTTGGTGAACAGGTATTTTCTTCCATCCTTTTGGATGAGAAAGAACAGTGCATACCATCACAGGAAGTCAAGACTTCCAAAACCTCCACAATAAATATGCAATGATCTCAGGCCATGGAAGAGCTCAAAATGGATTTTGAAAATCAAGTAAGAGAGGTGGAGGAAAAATTGGTAAGAGAAATGAGAGAGATGCAAGAAAAGCATGAAAAGCAATTCAACAGCTTTAAAAATAGGCCAACTCAATTGGCAAAAGAGGTCCAAAAAGTCAATGAGGAGAAGAATGCTTTTAATTAAAAACAGAATTAACCAAATGGAAAAGAAGGTTCAAAACCTCACTGGAGGTATTTAAAATAATTTATTTTATTTAAATAAAATTTAAATTAAAAAAATTTATTTTATTTAAAAATAAAAATGGAGTTGATAGAAGCTAATGACTTTATGAGAAACCAAGAAATTAAAAAAAAAAGAATGAAAAATATAAGATAATGTGAAATATCTCATTGGAAAAACAAAACTGACCTGGAAAATAGATACAGGAGAGACAATTTAAAAATTATGGGACTACCTGAAAGCTATGATCAAGAAAATAGCCTAGACATCATCTTTCATGAAATTATCAAGAAAATCTCCCCTGACATTCTAGAATCAGAGGGCAAAATAAATATTGAAGGGATCCACATATCACCTCCTGAAAGAGATATGAAAAGAGAAACTCCTTGTAATACTGTAGCAAATTCCAGATCAAGGACAAAATATTGCAAGCAGCTAGAAAGAAACAATTTGAGTATTGTGAAATACAATGAGGATATCATAAGATCTAGCAGCTTCTACCTTAAAGTATCACAGGGCTTGCTATGTGATATTCCAGAAGTCAAAGGAACTAGGATTAAAACCAAGAATCACCTACCCAGCAAAAGTGAATATAATACTTCAGGGGGAAAAATGATCAGGCAATGGAATAGAGGACTTTAAAGCATTCTTGATGAAAAGACCAGAACTGAATAGAAAATTTGATTTTCAAACATAAGAATCAAGAGAAGCATTAAAAGGTAACCAGGAAAGAGAAATCATAAGGGACTTTCTAAAGTTGAACTCTTTACATTCTTACCTGAAAAGATAATATTTGTAACTCTTGAGATTTTTTTCAATATTTGGGTAGTTGGAGGGATTATACATATACATACACAAACACACACACACTCACATACAGATAGATAGATAGATAGATAGATAGATAGATAGATAGACAGCACAGAGTGAGTTGAATAAGAAGGGATAATATCTAAAAAAATAAAATTAGAGGGTAAGAGAGGAATATATTGGGAGGAGAAATGAAGAAATGTTATGGGCAAATTATCTTTCATAAAAGAGACAAGAAAAAGCTTTTCCTATGGAGGAGAAAAGGGAAGAGGTGAGAGGGATAAAGTGAAGCTTATTCTCTTCACATTTGGCTTAAGGAGGGAGTAACATGCTCACTAAATTTAGTATGAAAATCTATCTTACATTACAGAAAGGTAGGGGAGAAGGGGACAAGTGGGGTAGGTGTGATAATAGAAGGGAGGGCAAATGGGAGGAGGGAGTAATTAAAAGTAAACACTTTTGGGGAGGGACAAGGTCAAAGGAGAGAAAAGAGTAAATGCGGGGCAGCATGGGATAGAGGAAAATATAGTCTTATACAACATGACTACTATGGAAGTCTTGCAAAACTATACATATATAGCCTATATTGAATTGCTTGCCTTCTCGGTGAGGATGGGTAAGGAAGGAGGAAGGGAGATTAGTTGAAATTCAAAGTTTTAGGAAGGAATGTTGAGAATTGTTTTTGCATACAACTGGGAAATAAGAAATACAGGTAAGGGGGTATAGAAATCTATCTTGCCCTACAAGAAAAGAGAGAAGATGGGAATAAGAAAAGTGAGGTGTGTGATAGAAAGGAGGTCATATTGAGGGAAGGGCTAATCAGAATGCAAGGCATTAATGGGGTTGGGGTAATGGAGAGATGGGGAGAAAATCTGAACTCAAAATTTTGTGAAAATGAATGTTGAAAATTTAAAATAAATAAACATTAATAAAAGAATAATAAACCCTTGAAATCTAATAAAACAAATTGCTGGTTATTCCCTCAAATAGGATTTCTCTTGTGTAAAATATATACTTCTGGCAACAGGCTATCAAAGGAAAAGAATGAGGCACATATGCATATTGTTCTGCCTCAACTGGAATTGTACCAAGGATTCATTCAGTGAGCTGACAAGTTAATATTTCTGTTCACCTATGAAATTCACCTCTGTATTACTATATAAAATATTAAATATAAATGAATAATAGCATAATAAAGTTGTCTCAGGATTTGTCTGACCTGTATTAATAAAATAAGACAAATGATGATAAAGATAATAATTACTGTGATAAATACATCCCCAAAATTTTATTGTGCTTTACATGTATTACTTCATCTGTTTCTTACAGAAATCCTGATAGTGGATGCTATAATACATTTAACAATAGGGATAAGTAATTTGTTAGGTTCAAATAACTGATTTTCCTATGGAAATGGAAATATTTTTAAATGAAAACTGTCAGGAAAATTGGATGTGTGGCTACATGGCAAAAATATTCAAAATCATGTCTCACAATGCTCAGGCTTCTTTAAAATCAAAGAACTGCAAAATGAGACAGCCATTTATATTTAAGAAAATATTTGGTAGCAATTTTTAAATTTGTGTTCCAAATTCTCTCCTTTACTCCAGCTGTTTTTCCATCCTCTGAAAATGCAAGCAATATAATATCAACTATGTTTAAAATATATTTCCAAATCAGGAATGTCAGAAAAAAGCAAAAACAAAATAAAGTAAAAGAATATATGCTTCAATTTGCATCCAGAGTTCATCATCAGTTTTCTCTCTGGACAATATAACATTTTCACCACGAGTACATTCAGAATTGTCTTGGATCATTGTATTGATACAAGTATCTCAGTCTTTCACAGTTGATAATAATTAAAATATTGTTGTTACCATGCACAATGCTCTCCTGGTTCTTCTCACTTTTCTTTGCATCTATTGATGTAGTTCTTCAAAAGTTTTTTCTGAACCCATGTCCTTCATTGTTCCTTGTAACACCATAGTATTACATCATAATTAGATGCCATAACTTGTTATCCACTGCCCAATTGATGAGCATCACTTCAGATTCCAATTCTCTGCTACCACAGAAAGACATACACATATACATATACATACATACATGCATATATTATGCATATATGTGTGTGCCTATATACATGTTTGTGTATAATTTATAGATATAGATGAAATGTATGCATATATATATATATGTACACACGTATATTTGTACATAAAACTCTTCTTTTTTATTTCATCTCTTTAGGATACAGAATAATAATAATATTGCTGGGTCCAAATGAACATACAATTTTATAGCCCTTTGGACATAGTTCTAAATTACTCTCCAGAGTGGTTAGATCAGTTTACAATTCCACCAGCTGATCTATTTTCCCACATCCCTTCTAGCAGTTTGCATTTCTGATAGCTGTGAAGGGGTATTTCATAGTAGTTTCAATTCTCATTTCTAAAATCAATAGTGATTTAGACAATTTTTATATGACTATAAATAGTTTTGATTTCTTCTGAAAAGTGCCTGTTCACATCATTTGACCACTTGTCAATTATGGAATGGCTTTTATTTTAATGTTTTCTAATAGAAATTTGACTCATTTTCATACATATTTGTTAAAAGAGGACTTTATTAGAGAAACACTGTTTTTTTTTATTACTTCATTGTCTATCATACCTTTGAACAATTATCTTTCTCTAATTATCTTTTTAAATTGCAGCTATTTCTTTGCTTTTGCTTTGTGATCACGATTACTACCCATACCTTTATTACTTCAGCTGAAGCATAATAGACCCTACTTTGGTCCCTTATTTTAACTCTGTGTATGTCTTTCTGTTTCACATGTGTTTCTTGAAATCAATATGTGGTTTAATTTTAGTTTCTAGTTTATTCTATTGCATGCTTCCCTTTTATGTGTGAGTTCATCCCATTCACACTCACAGTTATGATTACCATCTGTGTATTGTCTTCTGTTTTCTTCTGTTTATCCTCCTCTCTCTTTCCCCCTTGCCTTGTTCCTCCTCAGAAGCCTATTTTGCTTCTGATTGGTGCCCCCCTTAAGCTACCCTTCCTATTGTAACCCCTCTCCTCTTATCCAAAGAAACAATTTTAAGATAATACCTTAATTCCATTATAAAACAAGAGACAGAGAAATAGAAATAGAGACAGAGATAAAATCCAAAATTGTAATGTTTGTGGAGGAAAACAGATAGGTAGATTAAACATTTACTAAGTACTGGTTATATGATAGGAACTGAAAATACAAATTCAAGTATGAAAACAAGATTGTCTCAATTAGTATTTTTCTGAGTTTAGATCAAATTTTTATAATTCTGTTATCACGAATTTTTACAACTTATCAATTACTATCAATTTATAAACTTGTTCCAAACAAGTCAAAAGACAGAAATAAGAATATTTGCTTTCTCACGTCATCTGTACCAAATTATTTCAATACTTTAATTTCAAATTTAAAATAAATTTGCATGAATAACATGACTAATATATTTAATAGACTCTGAAGGAACACATCTAATGTATGTATCTTAAGGTAAAAGGATATTTAAAAATATGATGAACATTCAATTTAGTTAGTACTTAACTTAATCCAAATGAAATTATGATTATGTTTAGGTAAAAATTCATGTATTCAACTACTTTAACTTTCACCAATATTTATGTATTTTTTCACTTAATCTTTGCCATGAAGTCTACTTCACTTGTCTAAAGCTGTATTTCTTCCATACTCAATCTATTTTCATTCAGTTTTCTTCTCCCTCTATTATAAAAGGAATCTCATGGTGTAGGATATCTATCTACATTTATATCTTTATCTGTATCTGTATCTATATCTACATCTATCCATCTGCATACTCATATACACAGGTGGGTGTTGAGTAAAATCTGTCCTAAGTTAAAATTACATTTTTGCACATGTATATATGCATACATATGCACACATGCATATATTCATGCATATATGTATATACATACATCTATCCATCCAGACATACATAATAAATACATACATATATTTAGAGAGACAGGTTTCTTTCAACAATTTGTATTTGTGGACATATATATGTAAGTATATATATATACATACATAAGTACATATGTGTATATATACACATATATATATGTATATTTGGCAGCACAATTGCTTAGTTCCAACACTTTGGAAAACAATAAGAATCACAACAATGATCATGCCTCCTGACCCAGTAATTCACTTTCTAGGACTTAATGCCCAAAATATAAAGCTAAAAGAGAAAAAACAACTTGTGAATACAGAAATACTGATTGATACGTTCTTATAGGAGCAATGTACAGCTACGGGTAACACTACAAAATATCATTAAAGCAATATATGACTTTAGGAAAGTTGTGAGCTACCTATGGGACACAAATAAAATCTACATTATTCTTTCTACTGTAAAGAATCACAAGGAACTGAGGGAAACCTCAATACCTTTTGCTATAATGTCAAAATGTGCATTAAACTGATGTCACAAATGCAAACAACTTATCCAATTACTAGAAAACAACTGAATAAATTATATTAATATAATGTAAGAATTAGCATATAAAACAATAATGGAAAACAAAAGTATGTTAAGATTTATGCAAAGTGACCCAAATGTGGTAATTTGCTCTCTCAACTCGCCCCTTTGAATCCCTCTTTTCTTTAAAAGACCACCTCCTAAACGAAATTGTTCTTGATTCCCCTGCTGCTAATATTTCCCCACAAAATGTGTTTGTTTTGTATATATTTATATTTGTGTGTATGCTCCAAACTTAACTGACTTAACTGTTAATTATACATATTGTACTCCCAATAAAATAAATTTCTTTAAGAACCAACACTACCTTTTCTTGTCCTTGTATCTGCAGTGCGTATTCAGTGCTAGGTGCCTGGCACACAATTAGTAAATGCTTGCTGATGGTCTGGAAGTACAGTCACAAGAAAAAGAACTCTATATACAATTGCTACACTAATCTAGAGTTGGAAATGTAAAAGAAAAAAAAAAATGAAAGTAATACCTTTCCCTGGTATTACCTTGCTTCTCTCTCTTCTTCCTTTCGCAGGTTTGTTTTGATTTTTTTTTTTCATTTCTCAGAAATATCCTCCTGAAATTTTTTTATTCCATATGATTCTTATATTTGTTTGAGAAATGTAAATTGTTTTAAATACTTATCTTTTTGGCAAAGAGTCTTGTTTATTGTTTGAACACTTCTTGAAGTGAATATGTAAATTTTCTCTAAACTTTTCAATGTCTACCCCTCACCAAAAAACCAAAAAGTCAATTTTCTACAAGGGCCCTTAAATATAGTGGTAGGAGTTATATCTGCCTTGTAGAGCAGGACAGTCTTTCCTTAAGTTACTGAGATCTTTATAAAGACTTAATTAGTTCAAGGTCTGTGGCATCCTGGTTGCTTCAAAGCCAGTACTCAAGGAATTAATATTTCCAACTTTCTGACTGGCAAACCCAATAAAAACAACAAAAAAATGAGAGTTATTCCTAGGTAAATCAGTGGTATTCTCTTGCTAAAAATTCTTGTCCCTGCTATGGATTTTTTTTGTTACTATTAAATATCTTCTTACTCTATCACCCATTACTACCATGAACGTGCACTGCCAGATTATACTGAATCAGGTCAGACTTACCACAGGGTTCAATCTACTTCAAGCCACATCATTTTACAGAGAAAAAAACGTGGGCCTAGCAAGTTTAAGCAACTTGCTACTGGTCACATGTGCAATATCAAAGTCAAAATTGGAACTCAGGTCCTTTAACTCCAAAGACAGTGTTACTTCCCATGATTCCAAGGTCAGGTTTTGATGAACTGCTATCCAATCATACTTCTCTTGCTGTATACTTATAAAGTCAGGTTTGATTTGATGTGAAAGGTACACTTACTTAAGATTCTAAAGGGTATAATGAAATAGAACACTAGAATTGAAATCAACAAGATCTGTATTTATATCCTACCTCAGATACTTATCAGCTGTGTCACTATGATCAACTCACTTAAGCTCCCTGAGTCTGTTTCTACATTTTAAGAATGGGAAAAATCAATCATATTTACCATGTAGGGCTATTATGAGGTTAATTTTAAAACTTTTTACAAACTTAAATCTGAGCTATTTTATTGCAACTCTTAAACTTCCCATTTGATTCCATCTTATTATATTCAGCTCAATATTCTAGTTACTGAGATCATTTTGGATGCTATGTCATTTAGCGTGTAGGCTGTCACTCCACTCTTCGGGTCATCTACAATTGATAACTATGTTATCTATTTTTTTCTTTGTATCTATATAGCACTTTTTACAGAATATGGCAAATGATAAGCATTTGTCGATTCATTAGTCAGTTGATCTATGCCTTCATCCACATCACTAATAAAAATGTTAAAGAGCAAGTATAGACTTTTGGAGCATTTCCTTGGAAACTTCCAAAGTCACATTAAACCATGAAAGACCACTCTTTGAGTCCAACTCAATCAATTGAGAATCTCTAAAATGATACCACAATTCAATTCATTGTCTCCATCTTTTCCATGAGAATTGCCTAAGGTTCTTTATCAAATACAAAATTGACAATGTGCCTTTGAGAACCAGTTTAGTAACTCTTTATCAAATAATGAAATAAATTTAGTGTTAAATGACATTATTTTTAAAATATAGTTTTGTTTTTCCTCTAATAACAAGTTAAAATATTTTTTAAACATTTTTTAAAATTTTTAGTTTCAAATTCTATCCCTACTTTGCTCCATCCACTCCATCCTCCTTGAGACAGTAAGCAATCCAATACAGGTTATATATGGGCAATCAAGTGAAACATTTCCATATTAGTTATTTTGTATAGGAAGATTCCAATTAAAGAAAAATAAAGAAAGTAAAAAATAGCACACTTCAGTCTGTTTTCAAACAATTTCAGTTCTTTCTCTGGAGGTGTATGGGATGCTTCATCATTTGTTTTTGTGATTTTGTCAGATCATCGTATTGCTGAGAATAGCTAAGTCATTCACAGCTCTTCACTGAACAACATTGCTGTTACTGTGTATAATGTTCTCCTGGTTCTGTTCATTTCACTTTGCATAAGTTCATGTAAGTCTTTCCAAGTTTTTCTGAAATTATCCTGTTTGTCATTTCTTAGAGCATAATAATATTCTATAACAATCATATACCATGGCAGGTTTAGCTATTCTCTAATTCATGGGTATCCCTTTTGTTTCCAATTCTTAGCCACCATGAAAAGAGCCGCTATAAATATTTTGTACAAATAAGTTCTCCTCCCACCATTTTTTTTATATTTTGGGGATATAGACTTAATATTGTTGGATCACAGGGTATGTGCAGTTTGGTTGCCCTTGGGCACAGTTCCAAATCGCTCTTTAGATCAATTCACGACTCAAGCCACATTGCATTAGTGACCCAGTTTCCCCACATATCCTCTGAGATCTATCATTTTTGTTTTTAGTCATGTTAGCCAATCTCATAGGTATGAGGTCATACCACAGAGTTGTTTAAATTTGCATTTCTCTAATCAATAGTGATTTAGAGCACTTTTTATATGACTATAAATAGCTTTGATTTCTTGTTCTGAAAACTTCCTTTTCATATCTTTTGTCCATTTATCAATTGGAATGACTTTTATTTTCTATAAATTTGATTCAATTCTCCATATATTTAAAAAATGAGGACTTTATCAGAGATACTTCATAATTTTTCCCAGTTTTCTGCTTTCCTGACAATTTTGATTTTATTGCTGTGGTATCACCTTTCCACATAAATCATTTTCCAATTTTGATGTTATCTCTATACAGTGTGAGATGTTGGTCTATACCAGAAGACCCCAAATTTATTTGGCTTTCTGCCCTCTTTAAAGAAAATACCCAGTCCCCACCCCCCAGAAATGTCCTTTTTTTAAACCCTTTAATTTTTTGACATCATTTCAAAAATGAAGAATCTATGATTCAATAATTGATTGTAAATTTGTGGATTTTTCCATGCATCAGAAATTTGATGATACAATATTGCTTTATGTAACCATATAGTATTGTATTATAAACAAGTCATTACATACACTTATTCCTGCCAATGGATACTAGACTTTCAGACAAAGCACAATACAGTTGCCTGCCAACACTTGCTTATTAACACCTGTCAGCATACTTGACCTCTGATGGGTTATAATTTGCATTTTGTGTATTTCTTTGGAAAATAATGTAATTACTACAATTTTAATTCTGTTACACAACAGATCAAACACATCCAAACATTTTTTCAAAGTTTTCTTCTTTTCTCTTCTTTCCTTATGCTTCCACCATTCCCTTATTTTTATCCAACACCCTCCAAGTTGCACCCAAAGCTATTAATTCCCCCTGGATTGTTACAGCTCCCTCCAGGGATATGGGAACCTATGGACTCTACTCCTAGTTTCTGCCATACTGTTTTTCCAGTTTTCCCAACTTTTTTTGTCAAATAATGTTTTTGTTTCCAAAAGTATGGATCTTCAGATTTATCACATACCAGATTATTAGACTGACTTATTTTAATGTATTTTATATCTAATCTTTTGCACTGATCCACCAGTCTACTTCTTAGCCAATGCCAAACTGTTTTGCTAATTACTGATTTTTAATACAATTTGAGATCTGGTATGGCTTAATTGCCTTCTTTTATATTTTTTTTTCATTTCTTCCCTTTACATTCTTGTCCTTTTGTTCTTGCAGATTAATTTTATTATTATTTTTTCTACCTCTATACAATATTATTGATACTTAGATAGATTAACTTAGGTAGAATTGGTTCAGTCTACCCATAGCAATCAATATTTTTTCCACTTGTTTAGATCCTGATTTATTTATGTGAAAAGTATTTTTTAGTCCTGTTCATGTAGTTCTGAGCTTGTCTTGGTAGGTAGACTCTCAAGTATTTTATGTTATCTACAGTTATTTTAAATGGAATTTCTCTTTCTATCTCTTGCTACTGGAGTTTGTTGGTAATATATAGAAATACTGATGATTTTTGTGAGTTTATATGATACAATCTTGGTAAAATGTTAAATGACTTCAAGTAACTTTTATTTTTCAAGTTGATTCTCTAAGATTCTCTAAATATACAATCATATCATTTGATAAGTGTGATAGTTTTGTTTCCTCATTGCCAGTTCTAATTCATTCAATTTCTTTTTCTTCTCTTATTGTTGTAATTAATATTTCTAGTACAGTATTGAACAATAGAGGTGAAAATGGGCATCTTTGATTCATCGCTGATCTTATTGGGAAAACTTCTAGCTTATCCTATTTACAGACAATGCTTGCTTATTGTTTCGCATAAGAATTACTTTTCATTTTAAGGAACAATCATTTTATTTCTATGCTCTCTGGTGTTTTTCATAAGAATGGTTGTTGTATTTTGTCCAAAGTATTTCTGCATCTTTTGAGATAATCATATGGTTTCTGTTCATTTTATTTATATGATCAATTGTGCTGATAGCTGATAGTTTTACTCAAATCAGTCCTGCATTCCTTGTATAAATCCCACCTGGTCATAGTATATGAGTGTTGTGACACATTGTTGTAATCTACTTGCTAGTATTTTATTTAATGTTTTTGCATCAATATTCATAAGGTAAATTTGTCTATTTTGGTCTGTTTTGGCTCTTCCTGGTTTATCAACACCATATCTGTGTCATTATAGTAAAAAGTACTGAGGTTTCCCTCAGGCCCTTATGGTTCTTTGCAGTAGAAAGAGTAATGCAGGTTTTGTTTGTATCCCATATTTAGCTCACAATTTTACTAATGTCATATATTGTTTCAATTATTTTTTGCAATATTACCCATACTTGTACATTACACCTGTAAAAAAAAAATCAATCAAAATTTCTGTACTCATAGGGTTTTTTTTTCCTCTTTTAGTTTCATGTTTTGGTGATAAAGTCCTAGAAAGTGTATTAAGTGTATTACTGGGTTAGGAGGCATGATCATTGTTGTGATTCTTATTGTTTTCCACAATGTTGGAATGAAGCAATTGTGCTGAAAGATACTTGTCTCTCTAAATGTATGTGTATATTTATTATGCATGTCTACAGGGATAGATGTTTGCATGTACATATATGCATGTGTGCATTTATGTATGCATATGTATATATTTATATATATATATGTATGCATAAATATAATTTTAACTTATTTTTCCTTCTTAAACTATTTTTTCCAAATAGTTTATATAGTATTGGGATTAATTGTCCTTTAAATCTTTGGTAGAATTCAATTGTGAATTTATCTGCCCCAGGAGCTTTTTTGTTTTTGGAAGTACGTTGATGGCTCATTTCACTTCTTTTTCTGTTAATCTGAGTAATTTATGTTTTGTAGATATTCATTCATTTATTTTAAAGTGTCATAGGCAAAATAGCTCCTAAAAATTGTCTGAATTTCCTCTTCACTAGTGGTGAATTAACCCCTTGTCTGAAATGACATTCTTGAGAAAACTCTACTATATTTCTTTCATCATTCATTTTTATTTTAGTTGTTGACTGTCTTTGATAAAAAAATAATTCATTCTAGAATTTCAACAGAAAGTGATCAAGAGTTTGCAGACTCTATTTCATTCCACCACTACCCCCTTTATTTATCTCATTAAGATTATTTTAGGACTTAAAAATTCTTTTTTAAATTAATTTATTTAATTTCAATTTTCTATCACTTCTATAAGTCTTAGATGTTTTTCCTCCTCCCTCCCCACTCCTTTCACAAGATGGAATGCAATGTTATATAAGTTCTACATATACATCCTTATTAACCACATTTTCACATTAGTCATTTTGCATAGAAGGATTAAGATGAATGGGAGAAATTATGAGAAAAAACACACCAAATCAAAACACAACACAAGAAAAAATATTGCGCTTCATTCTGCTTTCTGATTCCATAGTTCTTTCACTGGATGTGGATGGCATTTTGTCTTGAGTCCTTTGGAATATTTTAGGTCCTTGCATTGCTGTGAAGGGCTAGGTCTACCAGAAACAGTTCCTGCACACTGTGACTGATACTGTGTACAATATTCTCCTGGTTCTGTTCATTTCACTCACCATCAGTTCACATAATTTCTTTCAGGCCTCTCTGAAGTCCTCCTGTTCATCATTTCTTATAGCACAATAGTATTCCATTACATTGCAACTTATTTAGCTATTCCCCAATTAATGGGCATCCCCACTATTTTTCCTCTTTGAGGTTTCTGGTATGCAGAGGCATCTAGGTAAGAGTATGTGTTTAGATAGTCCCTGGGTTTGTTATGGCAGGTACACTTTCAGATATTTTATAATGTCTTCTGTAGCTTTAAATGGGATTTCTCTATTTCTTGCTGTTGGACTTGATAGTAACATATAGAAATGCAGATAAATTATGTGTTTTAATTTTGTAACCTGCAACTTTGCAAAGTTGTTTATTATTTCAAGTAGTTTTTTTATTTGATTCCCTAGGATTCTTTAATTATATCATCACATTATCTGCAAAGAGTCATTACTTAGTTTCTTCTTTGCCTATTCTAATTCCTTTAATTTCTTTTTTCTTCTCTTATTGCTAAAGCTAGCATTTCTAGTACCATATTGAATAATAGTGCTGATAATGGATATGCTTGCTTCACCTCAATCATATTGGAATTTCATCTATCTTATCCCCGTTGCATATAATGCTTGCTGATGATTTTAGGTAGATACTGCTTATTATTTTAAGGAAGGCACCATTTATTCCTATGTTCTCCAGTGTTTTCAATAGGAATGGGTGATGTATTTTGTCAAAAGGTTTTTCTGCATCTATTGAGATCATCATGTGGTTTCTGGTGATTTTGTTGATATGATCAATAATACTTATAGTTTTCCTAATATTTAACTAACCCTGAATACCTTGTATAAATTCTACCTGATCATACTTGTAATAAATTGCTGTATTCTTTTTGATAATATCTTATTTAAAATTTTGTGTCTATATTAATTAGAGAAATTGGTCTATAATTTTCTTCCTCTGTTTTGGCTTTTCCTTGTTTAGATATCAGAAACAAATTTGTGTCATAAAAATTATTTCATAGGATTCCTTCTCTAACTTTTTTCCCAAATAGTCTATATAGTATTGGGTTTAACTGTTTTCTTTAATGGTTTGATAGAATTCACTTGTAAATCCATCTGGCCCTGGAGATTTTTTTCTAGGGAGTTCATTGATGGCTTGTTCAATTTAATTTTCTGAGATGAGGTTATTTAAGTATTTAGGGTCCTCTTCTTGGCAATTCATATATATTTTTAAAATATTCATCTATCTCATTTAGATTGTCAAATTTATGGGCATACAATTTGGCAAAGTAATTTCTAAATATTACTTTAATTTCCTCCTCACTGGAGGAGAGTTCACCGTTTTCATTTTTGATATTGGTAATTTGGTTTTCTTCTTTTTTTTTTAATTAAATTTACCAAACACATCAATTTTATTGGTTTATTCCATTCCTTTAAAAAATTAAAGCATTTATTATGCCTCCCCTTCCCTGTAGCATCTTTCTCATTCTCCATAATCTTTCAAATATTATTAACAATGACTCAGAAATTAGAACTGTCAAATTTTCAGGAGCTGGGGATGAAGTTCATTGGTACCAGGTAGCTTGAATAAGTTAAGAATGGGTAGGGGTTTTCTTATTTATATTAGTTATAAATTCTGTATTATTCATTTTCTGTTGTGCTCTTTCTTGTTAAAAAAAATTGACTTGATAGAGAAAATAGCAAAATTGATATTGAGTTTTTGTCTTCCTTATATCATCAGTCAGAAAACCAAAATAAATTTTTTTTCCTGTCGCCTTCATTTTTCTTATCAGTTTTAACTCATTCTGAGATTTTGACTTTGGGTGCTATTCTTAAGGACATTTTGATGGTTTTGTTTTGATTTTGCATCTTTTGTTTTCATATTCTGCACATATATTTCCCTTATAAAAATAACATGGAAATTTTTATGCTCTTTCACTATACTCTTTCATCATCTTCCTCTGCAGTCTTAAAATGAGTCTATATAATAAGCCAATGTGTCAAATTTTTCATTGTTTGCCCAAATTAGCTCTAGAAAACTATCTTTTAAGTTTCCAGGAAGAAGTAACAGAATGAGAAAAATGTAGCCTTCTGTTTGGTGTCCTTGTGTCAAGTCTCTTTCCTGCAGTCTATCTTCCACTAAGCTGTAGAAGTGATTTTCGTAAAACACAGGTATAGTATTGCCTAACCAGTAAAATTCGGTGGCTCCCAAGTATCTCTAGGATCAAGTATAAAATTCTTTATTTGTCTTTTAGAGCCTTTCACAGCCTGAATTCTTTCCACCATTTTATTTTTCTTATACTTTACTATCTTTCACTTTTTATATGGGACAGTTAACAAAACTTATTTACTATGCCTCACACACAACATACCTGACTCCCTGACTTTCCACCACTTATCCTCTGTGCCTGAAATGTAGTCCCTCCTTACCTTCACCCTCCCCAGCTTCCTTCAAGGCCTGCCTCAACTCTCATCTTCCATCAGAGGTCCATCTCCTCACCTCTTGCTAATACTCTTGCTTGAAAGATGGCCTTTCATCTACTCTCTGTATTTCCTTCTGTACACAGCTATATGCATATTTTCTTTCCCATTAGAATGTAAACCCCTTTAGAACAGGGACTTGGGTTTTTTTTTTATTTGCTTCTTTTCTTTTCTTTTCCTTTTCTTTTCTTTTCTTTTCTTTTCTTTTCTTTTCTTTTTCTTTTCTTTTCTTTTCTTTTCTTTTCTTTTCTTTTCATATCCACTGCTTAGAAGAGACCTGATGCATAAAAAGTTTTTAATGAATGTTTGCTGACTGATTGTGATGACTGTAGTTATTTTTCACCAAGAATATTTTATAAACATTTAGACCTTTGATTCAGGCTGTTGACTTTTAAAATAATAACAATAGCAAACAGAGCATTTGAGGGGTTGGTTTTTACTCTATGTCTGTGTCTTTATTGCTGTTGAGTAGTCTGGATAAGGAAAAGACCTTCGCTACTGCATAATGACAACACTTCTGCATCTTATAGTCTTAAGGAGATTCTTGGGGAAACTAAGTGATTAATTAAAACCTTGGCCCTTTTGAATCTATAAATAAAGTACAGCATATACATAGAGATGTACAAATTATATACACACATGAATATGCACATTGCAATCATTCACTCTTTGATTTCATCACTGGGAATTCTCAGTAACAAAATTTCTGTCAATTTAGATCACCAACTTCTCTGTGACCTATAGTCACTGAGATATGTGTTTTCACAAGAATTATGTGGAACTGTAAATTCAGGTCTTCCTGACTCTAAATGTGGGTCTCTCTCCTCTCTCCTTCATATCATATTGTTAATATTCTTAAACAGAAGTAATTTTGGTAAAGTTCTTCTCATACATATACATATACACACATACATATACGTATATATATGTATAGATAGATAGATAGATAGATAGATAGATAGATAGTAATACAATCTCCCTTAAGAAATAACCTAGGGAGACTGCATCCAGAATAGTCCATTCTCCCAGTCTGAATCACATACACATATTCTGGTCTGCCAACCATTTGATGAGGAGAGAGACTAGATATTGGCTACATAGTTTAAAAGAGAGTACATTCAAAAAAGCATATGCAAGCCAGAATACATTTCTTAGCTCTATCTCAGTAATGGTTGGCACTAGAGAAGAAGGAAGAACAGAGGGATTTGGGCTTTGATTACCTGAAGTCCATTCATATCCCTTTGTAAAAGCTAGTTGGTCTTAACTGGTTAAATGTAACTCTGGTGCTAATTACTGGTGACTAACAGTATATGTGTGAACACACTGGAACTGGGGTTTAAATCAATATTATTAGAGAAAAATTTTCCATTCTCTTAAAAATATTCCTAGGGCAGCTAGGTTGTGCATTGAATAGAGCACTTGGCCTGCAGTTAAATATACCTGAGTTCAAATTAAGCCTCAGGCACTTACTAGCTATGTTTGCCTCAGTTTCCTGAGCTGTAAAGTTGAGCTAGAGAAGAAAATGGCAAACCATTTTGCCATATCTTTGCAATATCTTTGCAAAAACCTCAGATGGGGTTACAAACAGTTGGATGTTACTAGAACAATTCAACATTACTGGAGATATAGCTAACCTTACACATAGAAGAGAGAGGTCAGTGTTTTCCTTTTGGTATAAAAGTGTTCATGAGACTTCAGCTCCTCATTTGGGGACTCTCTTCGGGTACCTGGAACTGAAAGAGACAAACATAACAGAATAGAACATTAAGCTCGTTTGTAGGGGATTCTCATGTCTTAAAGGTAAGGGAAGATGACTTTTCTGGTCCTTTTTTGCACAGCTTGTTGTATGGTTCCTTGATATTAAGGGTAAACAGACAAAGAAAGAGAGTAAAAGAGAGAGAGAAATAGAAAGAGAAATAGAAAGAGATAGACAGAGACAGAGTCAGAGAGACAGAGGGAGGAGAGAAAGAATCTGTCCTAGTAGTTTATAAAGGCACATGCGCTTTTTAGTTACATGGCCAAATGGAAAGCGACTGCTACCAACTGCTTGTCATTTCAACCTAGACTGTCCGTAGGTGTGCTAAGTTTCCTGATCCACAAAAACAGGTCCCTAGCATCTCCATTGTAAGTGGTCTGGGCATGCATCAAACCCCAGTTTCAAATGTGATTGTGAAATGGGGGAAAGGGAAGGGATATTAAAAAAAAAAAAACTATTAAAGTGTTATAAAACCAAAAGTTGTCAGTAATCTTCAAACGCAATATGTAATTCTCTGTCCTGTATTGAAACTGATAATGGCTTTACTACCAAATGCAGGGACTAATGAAAATTACAAAGAATTTGGCAAAATAAGACTGGAGAAAAATAATCCTGCCTCCATGGTAACTTTTCCTTATCTAAAAAAGAGAAATATCATTTTGGAAGTAATTTCTGAAATATGATTTTAATAACTTTCAGTTGTTTCCAGTGCTATACTTCTTTTTGCCTTTAAATATTTTTGCTATACAGTATAGGTTAAGACAACGTTCTTTGTTTATACATTACAGTAGTATCTTGGTTTTGTAAGTCTATTGCCCTCCAGCTCCACAGAGTGAAACAGGAAAATATTGTTTCATTCTTACATTAGATTGTAACTCACTCATACTCAGGATCATATGTACTGAAATTGGCTTAGGACAAAAATATGTTTATATCCACTAAGCCCATTTCTTCTCCACTTTAGACTTCAGATTGCATCTGGCAAGTGATGCTATTTGGTTGAGCTTTAGACAGATCAATTTCTGGATTTCACCTTTTTATTTATGATATCCTGTAAGAGTCCTTTTTGACACAATCTCTTTACTTTTACCTCCTACCTTCTCTCATACTCATCCTTCACCTTTTTCTTTCACTCTCCATGTTCCCTTTCTGAAGTATCTCCCTTATAATTGTTTTCCCCTTTTACCTTCTCAAAATATCTACTTTTTATGCATGGTGTTTTTCTACTCAAAAAACTTCAATGGCTCTTACTTGCAAACAGTATAAAACCCAAATTTCCTATTTCTGTCGTCAGGTCATACATCTTTTCACCAAAGAAAATCTTTGAAAAACTTCTTAAACCAGAAATGAAATTCTCTTCATCATCAAGTGCTTGTTGATTTATTCTAGTGATTACTCTGACCCACCTTTTTATTTCCTGTGTATCTCTAGGTTTCTGTTTGCCTGGACAATCTTTTAACCCAATTCAATGGCCACTATCATAGTATCACCTCCTTGATCCTGCATACCCATTTTGCACTCCAATATTTTTCTTCCTTTTTTTGGTTAATTTATTTATTTTTGTTTTCAATATTCACTTCTATAAGTTTTAAATTTTCCCCCCTTCCTTCCTCCTTTCTCTCCAAGATGGCCTTCAGTCTGATATAGATTCTACGTATACATTCCCAATATACACATTTTCCCTTTAGTTATGTCGTATAGAAGAATTATAACAATTGGGAGAAACCATGAGAAAAAAAAAAATAGTCTTCTCACCCTGTATTCAGACTCCATAGGTCTTTCTGTGGTAGTAGATGGCATTTTCCATCTTGAGTCCTTTGGAATTGTTTTAGGTCCTTGCATTGCTGAGAAAGGCTAAGTCTATCAAAATCAGTCATCACAGACTGTGGCTGTTACTGTGTACAAAGTTCTCCTGGTTCTGCTCACTTCACTCAGCATCAGTTCATATATGTCTTTCCAGGTTTCTCTGAAGTCTGCCTGTTCATCATTTAGAGTATTCCATTACATTCACATACCACAACTTGTTCAACCACTCCCCAATTGATGGGGATGCCCACTGTTTTTCCCCTATGAGGTTTCTGGTATGCAGAGGCATCTAGGTAAGAGGCATCTATATAGTTAGCTGAGATGAGATCCAGCCTGTATGTCCCAGGGCAAATCATTTGGCCTTGGTCTTCCTCATTTTCCTCAATTGTAATAGGGGGGAGAGGTAATAATAGCATCTGTCTTGCAGAGTTATCATGAGAATCAAATGAAATTTTATTTCTCAGGTGCTTAGAACAGTGATAGCCCATAATAAATGATAAATATATTTTGTTCTCTTCTTCCTCCCTTTCCATTCATTGTGAATATTTTGAACCTACATTCTTAGCATGGTTTTACCTTTCCCACTATTGTCTTTCTATGATTTTTTGTTCTTGGTCCCATTTCTATTTTTTTCTTATTATTTCACAACCCATGCACTTTGTACTCTTTTTTTAAATTGATTTAACCAGACTTATGAGTTTTGTACAATTTTTTTTTTTTTTTTTTTTTTTTTTTTTTTTTTTTTTAATTTTTATTTATTTATTTATTTATTTATTTTACATTCATTTTCACAAATTTTTGGGTTCCAAATTTTCTCCCTTTTTCTCCCCCTCCCCCCACCCCAATACCCCAAGCAATCTAATTTTCCCTATCTCCAATCTGTCCTCTCTTCTGTCATCCCTCCCTTCCCTTGTCTCTATCTTCTCTTTTCTCCTGTAGGGCCAGATGACTTTCTATTCCTCATTAACTGTATGTCTTCTTTCCTAGTTGCAACAGCAATACTAAACAATTGTTCCTAAAACTTTGAGTTCCAAATTCTCCCCATCCCTCCCTCCCCACCCATTCCCTTTGGTACGGCAGGCAATTCATTATAGGCCATATCTGTGTAGCTTTGCAAATGACCTTCCTGATAGTCGTGTTGTGTAAGACTAACTGAATTGCCATCCCTCCTCACCTGCCCCTCATTGTTTCTCTTTGATCCTGTCCCTCCCCAAGTGTTGACTTTCAATTACTCCCTCCTCCCTTTGCCCTCCCTTCCATCATCCCCCCCCAATATCTCCTTCTCCCCCGCTTTCTTATACTGTAAGATAGGTTTTCATACCAAAATGAGTGTGCATTTCACTCCTTCGTTTAGTCAAATGTGATGAGGGTAAACTTTTGTTTGTTTGTTTGTTTGTTTTTGTTTTTGTTTTTTTTTCTTCAGCTCTCCTCTTTTTCCTTCCATTAAAAACATCTCCTACTTGCCTCTTAAATGACATATAGTTACCCCCTTCCATTTCTCCCTCTTTCCTCTCACTACATTTCTCTCTCATCATTTACCTTAATTCCTTTTAAGGTATGGTCCCATCCTATTCAGTTCAATCTGTGCTCTCTGTCTCTGCATGTGAATGCATGTGTGTATGTGTGTGCATGCGTGTACATGTGTATGTGTGGTCCCACCAACCACCCAGATACTGAAAAGTTTTAAGAGTTAGAAATATTGTCCTTCCATGTATGAATGCAAACAGTTCATTTCTGGTAAGTCCCTTAATACTTCTCCTTGCTATTTACTTTTGCATGCTTCCTCTCAGTCTTGTGTTTGAAAGTCAAATTTTCTTTTCAGCTCTGGTTTTTTCATCAAGAATGATTGAAAGTCCTCTGTTTCATTGAAAGACCATATTTTCCCTTGAAATATTATACTCAGTTTAGCCGGGTAGGTGATTCTTGGTTTGAGTCCTAGTTCCTTTGCCTTCTGGAATATCCTATTCCACGCCCTTCGATCCCTTAATGTAGAAGCTGCTAGATCTTGGGTTATCCTGATTGTATTACCACAGTACTGGAATTGTTTGTTTCTGGCTGCTTGCAAGATTTTTTCCTTGAGCTGGGAGTTCTGGAATTTGGCCACAATGTTCCTAGGAGTTTCTCTTTTTGGATCTCTTTCAGGTGGTGATCGATGGATTCTTTCAATACTTATTTTGCCCTCTGGTTCTAGAATGTCAGGGCAGTTTTCCTTGATAATTTCATGCAAGACGATGTCTAGGCTCTTTTTTTGATCATGGCTTTCAGGTAGTCCCATAATTTTTAAGTTGTCTCTCCTTGATCTATTTTCCAGGTCAGTTGTTTTTTCCCATGAGATATTTCACATTCTCTTCCATTTTATTGTTCTTTTGGTTTTGTTTGGTGATTTCTTGGTTTCTCATAAAATCATTAGACTCCATCTGTTCCATTCTAATTTTGAGAGAACTATTAAATTCAGTGAGCTTTTGAGCCTCTTTTTCCATTTGGCTCATTTTGCTTTTGAATGCATTCTTCTCCTCATTGGCTTTTTGAACCTCTTTTGCCAATTGAGTGAGCCTATTTTTCAAGGTGTTAATTTCCTCAGCATTTTTTTGGGTCTCCTTTACCAAGATATTGACCTTTTTTTCATACTCTTCTTGCATCTTTGTCATTTCTTTTCCCAGTCTTTCCTCCACCTGTCTAACTTGCTTTTCAAAATCCTTTTTAAGCTCTTCCAAGGCCTGAGCCCACCCAACACCCCCCTGGGGTGTCTGGGGTACTGAGGCCCCGCCCTCCACATCTTTCCCTGATGGGAAAAATACGTTCTCGTCCTCGCCCATCAGATCCGAAGGTTGGGATCATTTGCCTTTGTTGGAAAAAACTCTCTAAAGTCTTATTTTTCTTCCCCTTTCTAGGCATTTTCCCAGCCAGTTACTTGACTTCTGAGATTCCTTTCCACCCCCGCCTGGATCTAGTGCTTGGCCTCTGAGATTTAAATGGGCTTTCCTCCTGCTGGCTGTCAATCAGTGAGCTTTAGTTCAGGTGCTGGGGGCGGGGCCAGGGCTGTCTCCGAGACTCTGATCCCTCGGAGGGGGGGGGGGGGCTTTATGCAGAGACTCTCAAGAATGGAGCGGGTGGGGGGGGGGGGGGGGGGGCCCGCCTCCCAATCTCAGCTCCCTTGGGGGTCCCGAGCAGAAGTCTTCAGCAACAGAGCGGGCTGGGGGCAGGGCCGTTTTCCCAGGCTCAGCTCCGTCAGGTTTTATGCGGGAATCTTCCGTAATGAAGATCCCGCCTGCAGCTGGGGGATTCCTGAGTCCCGGGCCGCTGCCGCCTCAGCCCCAGCCCACGCCTCTGCCGCCACCGCTTCCTGCCCCCGTCCCTGCCGCCGCCGCTTCCTCCCGAGGGGGCCCGAGTCACAGACACCCTGCTTCCCCTCTCCTTCAGCCCGGCCTCTCTCACTGACCTGCTTCTGTGGGCGGAGGGACTTTCCCGGCTGCTTCAGCTTCCGTCTCTGAAGCCTGCTCCGATCCGCTTCTCTGAGGCCTCAGCCAGGGCAGCGCTGGGGGTCGAGTTTACTCTCCGGGGCGCGCGCCGGACCCTGGGGACGGGTCTTGAGGGCTCCCTGGGACGGAAATCTCCTCCGCTCTGCCTCTGCACACCTTGCACTCACCCAGAATCTATGGGGGACTCTTTCTACACCAATTCCATGGGCTTTGGTTTCGGAGCTCGTAAACGTGCGTCCTTCTACTCCGCCATCTTGGCTCCGCCCCCGTTGAGTTTTGTACAATTGAATGTAAGAATTAATATTCATGAAAATCATACATAATAGGGGCAATTCCCCATTTTACTCCTATTGTAATCCAATTAAATCATTTATGTTAACTCCATGGTGAATAGGAATAGGGTTTAGGATATATGCTAAGGAATATGTACAACCAACCTTTATGTTCCATTCCCTCCTGTATTTTTAATTAAAAAATAAAGTTAAGTGATTAGTAATTGAGGAGAAAATATTTCCCTGATCAGTTAATTTTAAATGGTCATCATTTTCTATCTTCCTTTCTGTTTACTGCAGAGCTTGAGATAGCCTCTCCTTGATTTTCTATAGATTGGCCAGGATGGACACAAAAGGAGAAGGGAAGGATTCTTCTGCCCGTCCCTGGGCAACAATGGCATGAAATTATTGAAATGAATCTGAAACTGAGCAAAAAGGTCCTAACATTTCTATTTTTTGTTTTCTTATCTGAACACATAAAACTAAGCTTCTATCTAGAAGATGTCAGTTTCTAGCCCTGGAAGCAACATTATGAGTTCATGAGTGGGAGGAGGTCAAAGATCTGGGTATTGGTTACCTGGTAGGAGGTGGTCTCTACCTCTTGGAGAAGGTGGCCACCAGTAGACACTTAAGAGGAAAGAAATAACTTGATTTTCTAAGACATTCACACTTGTGAACTGCTCAGACAGTACTGGGTAAAGTTAAAAATTACATATAAATTCAATAATCCCACAGTTTCCCCAGAAGCCTTTTATTTTTCTGAAAGAGTATAATAGAAGTAATGGATTAGTTACTAAATAACCTTTAAAGTACAGAACATAAAATTTGTGAGAATCCTTATTGCCAACTTCTATTTTCACTAGCAAGTTAGGTTCACAAAGGTTACATTCCCTAATTAGCATTCAAGGAGCAACTCAAAGAGTAAGGGGGTGTTTTAATTACATCACTTTAACCCCTTATTGTTTTGTATTCTTTCCAATATCAATTACAAATTACAATTAACATTTCTTCATTATCATATATATATATGTATATATGTATTCATATATGGAGAGAGAGAGAGAGAGAGAGAGGAGAGAGAGGAGAGGAGAGAGAGAGAGAGAGAGAGAGAGAGAGAGAATAGATAATCCATTTGTAGAAACTAATCCTTTCAAATTAGGGTCCAATCTCCCTTGCACCACTTCAATCTTTGGAGAGATTGGGTTTAGACTTAACACAATCACAAAAGAGCAGTCACTCTACCAAATTTACATACAAATGAGACACAGCTCCTGGGTGAGAGTCTCTCTTTTGTCAGGACATGATATCTTGATTATTAGATTTATTTGTTGCTTTACTAGGTCAAAAAGGTTTCTCTTTGGGGATACACTGATAGTTCATGAATCTCAGTTACTGACTTTTTGCTGCTTGCTTCTCAAAGCTCACAAAATCATTACTATATCTAATAATTTCTTACCAAAGAGCAAGAAGTAATAGAAACAAGAGAATCAGAAGCTAGATCAGGACCTCTCTTCCCTGTTGACATATAGTTCTTAGGTCTCTTTACTAAAACTTTATTCAAATCAAGACTGAGAAATTTTGATTTGGCCAGTATGACCTTTAGCATGAAAATCCAACTCTAGTTTAGCATCCAATCCAAAAGCCCTCTTAAACATATGACATAGATGGAAAACTATCATAGAATAGCTATGTGTGTTCCAAGATATAGAGCAGGAATTTCTATTCCTGCTGAGAAGGAGGCTTACCAAAAAATTGCATGGGATTGCATCAGGCACAAAATGATAAGCATACTCATAAAGACTGAATTCCTATTGACCAGTTACTTTATTGTATAAATGATTGACAATGCACATTTTTGATACTTTTATGCTTAAAAGTATTATGGTTGTCAGAAATAAAGAACTGATTTATATATAATCTGTTTTATATATTGAATAACTTTTTAAAAGGATTATGTTAATCTCCAAATTAGGGGACATTCATTTCAACTGAGGGCTCTCTGTGGAAGGATTTACATTTAACAGCAAAATCTACTCTGATTGATTGATTATGTTGCAACTCAGCATCTCTACTGAGTGGGAAGGAAAAAGCTCAAAAAAAATTTAGTCCATCAAAAGATTTATTATAGGATATTCTGTACAGTTACTTTAAGAGAACCATAAATGACAGAAGTTTGCTGTGATTTTCCAAATATCACCAAATTGTAGTTGCCGTGTGGCAGCATCAAGGATGAATTCCCAATTTTCCATATATATATATGAAAGTTCTATTCCTTATGTGTGTTAGAGATGTTTCCTATTTTTCAAGTGTTCTAGTAAGTTGTGGGAAGCAAGGACATTTGCTTTCATATCTAAACTTTGGTAAATGTGACATCAATTATTGTTTTTAGGGGATGACAGCATTAAAATAAAATATTTCCTGATATACTCAAGATAGACTAACAAGGGGTAGATTGAGGGTTTTATCTATGAATCCTAATGCTATGGAATTGCCTGAACCTATATTTACACTTAATCTATGAAATCACTGCAAAAATATGGGAAAATTTCTTGGTCGATTTCAGGGAGAAATTCAGAAAACATGGGACAATTAATATTTATGGGATTCATGCCAAGAATTATTGTATAAATCTTCTTAGAGTTCTTTCTTTTAAATTATTTGGTGAATGTCAGAAGAATGGCCTTTGGTTATTCTCTAAAATGAGGACTCAAAAGCAATGTAGAGGAATTTATTATCTCCCTATCTTCTGCCTCCCTTGAGATTCTCCGTGTGAAAATACTAACTTAGGTTTCCTTCTTTCTTCCAAGAGAAAGATGTAAAATATACTTTTAACACAAAAAACAACGTAATGGGAATGAAATTATTGTTTATGATTATAACTATATGTAAATGTATATATGTTTATACATGTATGTGTGTGCATGTGTATATATCTGTGTATCCTATAACCCACAATGTTGAATCATTTATATTCAGAGTAAGGAAGTATAGCACTTGTAGTTATAAAATTTTTAAAACCAAAATTATAACCTTATTTAAATTATAAGCAGAGGTCATAAAGACTATGAAATGAATCTTTGAAATCATAGTGTTGGCTCTACAATAATCCCTTTCCGGGGATATCAGGAAGGTCACCTTGGTTGGAACGTAGAATATAAAAGTTAAGTAATGTGAAACAACCCTGGAGAGGTAGACTGGAGCCAAATTATGAAGGGCTTTAAATGACAATTTGAAGAGTTTATATTTTATTCCAGACGTGACATAGCCAGACCTCTGCTTTAGAAAAAGTTGTTTTGGCAGCTATATGGAAGATTTGGAGAGGAAACTATAATCTAGGAATCTAATTTAGAAGGGTATTGCAGTAGTTACATAAAGGGGTAATACAGACCAAGGATGGTGGGCATGTGAATGCACAGAAAAGAAATGATGCAAGATATATTGTTGAAGCACAATCAATAAGAATTAGTAACTTAATAAAGATGATAGGTAAGGGAAAGATTAACTTTCATAATTCCAAGGTTGTAAATCTTAGTATCTTAGTAAAGTTAGGCTCTTTAATATTTAAAAGCAAACAACATATTTAAAATGAGAGGTATTTAGGGAAACCTTAAAACTGACAGAAAGAAAGACATGTAGGTCATCAGAATAAAGAGAACAGTGGAAAAAAGGCCTACCAAAGAATTCCTTAGAACTAAGTTTAACCAAAATTTTAATTTTAATAGCATATGGTTAGGTTGTGAGTGTTCTTTTTTTCTTATCTCCCTTTGAAAAAACGTGCTGCCTTTTTTTTTTTTTAAATGACATCTCTTTGGGGAAAATACCACTATGTTTAGAATTGCACACCTGTGTATTTTATTAAAAGACTTTTCTGTGACAAATCTCATTTATCAAATGGTTGCTGCTTTATGTACATAGTGAGAATGGAAAAGAGTAATATCTTTTGATACTGGCTGACAGCAGCTCATTTTGTACATGTTGCAAATAGATGCTCACGAAAATCAAGTCATGCTTACTTGGAGTGAAGAAGAGGTAAGAGCAGCTGGCAAGACTGGAGAAATCTAATTATCAAATTACCCCCAATAGATTTATGGGTGTCAATTAAAATACACTGTTTTCTGCAGTGACCACCCAAACTCCAGTCAAATAAAGGAAGGCCATAGAGTTTCTGGAATGAGGTAATCCATCAGAATAATAATAATTGAAAATGAAAAGGTTTCTATTGTATTTTCACATAATTATATTATCATTGAAGTGATATCTTCTCATTCTAAGTGTGTTTCTATAGATCTAATAATGACGATTAAAAAAAGGTGGTCTTCCCTTCTACATAAAGAATAGTTTATACTGAATTACTTTGTAGACCTTTTTTTGTTTTTTACTTAAGTCCTATGTGTCATGAGAAAAAAAAAGTATTAGTCTGATCTTAGGTTCTATTACCAAGTAGTTCTTATATATGAAACTGATGGTTTTAAGCTAAAATTGTAACCTACCTCCAATTAACTTTTTTAACTTATTTTTATCAGTGTGTTTTGTCTATGTCAAAAGCATTTTATCAATATACCTTCTCCTATCTTTTTAATAATGGTTAAGAAAAGTTCAGAAAAGTGAATATATCAAAAAGTATTCAGAAAAAAGTGTATCAAAAAGTGTCTGAAAGTTTGTAACAAATTATAAACCTAATTTTTTCATCTCTGCAAAAAAAAAGGAGAAATGTATTTTCTTAACACTTCAAAGAGGATAAGTTTGTTATTAGAATTATATAGCATTTTACTGTTATTTCCTTTTAGAGTTTTTTTTTTTTTGTCATTCTGAATATTGTTTTCCTGGTTCTGTTTCCTTCACTTTCTATCAATTCATAGAAATCTTCCCAAGATTTTCTAAATTCTTCATATTCCAAATTCCTTATGGTCTGGACCCATTTTTTTTATTGAGTATCCAATTGACAATGTATTAGAGGCATTCCCATTCCATCTAGGCATTCAGTAACTACTGAGATCCTTGAGAAGTAGTGTGACATAGTGGATACAGAGTTGATATTGAAACAAGGAATATCTGGGCTCATGTCCTACCTCTTTAACAAGCTAGCTGTATGACCCTGGACAATTCACTTTATCTCATGGTATTTTAATGATGTCTATACAACAATAAGTTCCAAAGAAGCTGTTAGTAGAGTGAGCTTCCCCATTCAGGATTTCTTTATCCTAATGAAGTAACAGGTCAATTCCTTATCAACACTATGATCCTTCCCAGGTAAACTAGGTTATTTTTGTTGTTGTTGAAAAGGCCATGAAACTGTCCTATAGGATTTATTTTTCTAGAAATTGAGACTCCTATTGCTGGCCAAACTTCTGGATTGCCTAAAGCCCCAGAATTCCAACAGATGTATTAGGGCCCTCAAGCAGGATGATTTCTGCTCTTCCATGAGTCAACAAATATGATGTGCACATTTCTAGATGCTGATGAGGAAGGGAATATTTAACTGAAACAATGCTATTTCTTTACTGAAAACATACTGTTTCCAAGTAAACATTCTTGTGTTAAATGAGACACGATTTGCAAATCCAAGTTAAAGCTACTTCTCTTTAGACTGTAAACTCCATGAAAGCAAAGATCCTACTTTACCTTTCTTTGTTCTTAGCTCAGAGCCTGGTATATAATACCTGGAGAAGGGAAATTTTACAATTATTGATAGAAACAGAAAGTTTATTGAGACAAGGGAAAGAGATGATAATAAAAGAAAAAGTAGACAATTTTATTTATATAAAACTGAAAAGCTATTGGCACAAGCAAAATAAATTCACTTAGAAGGGAAAAAATCAGTTGGGAAGATATTAACTAAAAATTTATCTGACAAAAATTTAGTATCATCTATAATCTATCTATCTATCATCTATGTCTATCTATCTATCTATTTATCTATCTAAATACTTAACATTATACAGTACTTAGTCTGTTCCAGGAATTATTCTTGAAGTTTTACAATTATTATCTCTTTTGATACAACAATTCTGTAAAGTAGGTGCCATTGTTGCCCCCATTTTATAGATGAGAAAACTAAAGCAAACAAAATTTAAGTGAGTTGCCCAGAGTCACACAGTTACTAAGTATCTCAGGTTGAATTTGAACTCAGATCTTCTTTATTCATGATAGTACTTTATCCACAGTACCATCCAGCTGCTCTGTCTATTTGTCTATCAATTTTTGCAACTGATACAAATATATGACTGCAAGACATTCTATAAGCATAGTCCAGAAATCTACCGTTTGTATTCTGAGAATCACTCTAGCTAAACACAGAAAAGTTTATCAGTAGTAATAGTTCTATGAATTCTTTGTCCATGTTAAACAAAAATACCAAATACTCCTCAGTTCAGTGTGGTAGCCTTTTGTTTCTACAGTGATAGTAACAGGGAAAAAAAAAAAAAAACACTAACTGCTACAGAGTTTAAGAATATTTTGTTGTTTAGGTGTTTTAGTTGTGTCCAGGTCTTAATGACCCCATTTGGGGTTCTTCTTGGCAATGAGATTGGAATGTTTTGCCATGTTATTCTACACCTTATTTTACAGATAATGAAATTGAGGCAAAGGGGGTCAAGTGATTTGCCCAGGGTCATACAGCTAGTAAGTGTCTGTGACTGGACTTGAACTCTGGTCTTCCTGACTCCAAGTTGTTCACTCTTTCTATATTTGCATGTAACTAACCTATTAGTCCTCTACTGATCAAGTGAATACGGTATAAAAGAAAATGAAACATCAGTCTTGACATTTTCATCACAGTTGAAACTAGAAGATAAAAGAAAGTAGGTACTGAATTGCTGAATGCAAGTATGACTCACAGACATTCTTTGGAAAGTCAAATAAAGAAGATGGCTTTCATCGCCCAACCAAAGGTAAAACAAAACATCATTTCATGGGACATTTTTTTTCATTTCATGTGTCAGTGTTCCTGATAAATATTTGCAAAGAGAGTACTGTGAAGACAATTGCAGCTTATGTCTCAACATCTGTTGCACAGGATCCAACATCTGTTGCAAAGGATAAGGCAGTAGAGAAATTCATTCTTTGTAGTCCCTCTCTCTCAAAATTAAATCATTGTATACTTTAGGAGAAGCAGCATGGGTATGGAAATAGGAACACTGGACTGAAGTTTTGCTTTGGACAATACCTTCCCATTGTTTAAATTTTAGCTATCCCAGAAAAATTTCTAAAACTGTAATATAATAGTGAGTTGTTCATACTTTTTGATAGAATTTCCACACCAGGGATTCTGCAGTCTGATTAAATTACATATCCTGACTCACTTTTCTCAAACCCCATACCACATTACTTCAATAATCAGTGATTTCAGTGAAAATAAGGAACTACAACAAAATACAGACCAGTGTGTGTATCTCTCTGGTGTGTCATTCTTTATCTTTATATGTGCATATATATGTGCATATATGATAATATGTTTAAGATCTAAGATATCAAAGATATCAAAGCCTCACAGATCATGGCTATGTATAATCATCTCATAACTATGTAATCATAATTATTTTCTTTAAGAAAGTTGTCAGGTGGGGTAGAGCCAAGATGGTGGACTAGAAAGACACACTTACTCAGGGTCCTCCCCACAGCCCATAAAATACCTGTAGAGAGGGACTCTCAACAAATTTTGGAGCAGCAGAAATGGAGAACAACAGAGTGGAGGAGATTTCCAGCCCACGGTAACCTGAAAGGCCCACGGAAACGTCAGTTGTGCCGGATGGGGAGCCAAGTGCTGAGCCCACCCCAGCCTTGGCTGAGAGGCTCGGGGGGACCAAACTGTGGGAGGAGGACACCTCAAGGCTGAATCTCTAGTCGCAGTAGCTGGTCCTCAGATCCCTTGGCCCACAGGCACTAAAGGTCAGTGATGGGGTTTTATCAGCAGGACAGGAAGGGAGAAGGGCCTTCCCATAGCTCCAGCAGCAGTCAGCAGTCACAGAGCCAGCACAGCAGCCTGTAGGAAAGCTCCATTGGTGAAGTGTAAAAACCCCTGAGGGCATTGAAGAGCTGAGTCTTATCTCAGCCCTGGGTAAAGGCCTGAGCCAGGCTGTTCTTTGTCTCCAACTGAATAGCAGCCCTGCGCATCCAGCTTATCTGAAAATCAGCCCCCAGTGCTGGCTTGGTAGAACTGAAGACCAAGTGGCTGTGGAGAGGTATCTGCTAAGATTCTGAACACAAAAATCCCTCTTTGCGTCCAGACCACTACACGCCTGATTGTGCCACCTTGGAGGAACTGAGATCTCACAGATTCCCATAGTATACCCTACTCTGGACAAAGGACACACAAGTCAAGTAACTGGTTGGGAAAATGCCCAAAAAAGGGAAAAAAATTAAGACCATGGAAGGATACTTTCTTGGTGGACAGATATCTTCTCCCATCCTTTCAGATGAGGAAGAACAATGCTTACCATCAGGGAAAGACATAGAAGTCAAGACTTCTGTATTCCAAACATCCAAAATAAATATTGAATGGGCTCAGGCCATGGAAGAGCTCAAAAAGGATTTTGAAAATCAAGTTAGAGAGGTGGAAGAAAAACTGGGAAGAGAAATGAGAGAGATGCATGAAAAGCAGGTCAACACCATGCTAAAGGAGACCCAAGAAAATGCTGAAGAAAATAACACCTTGAAAATAGGCTAACTCAATTTGCAAAAGAGGTTCAAAAAGCCAATGAGGAGAAGAATGCTTTCAAAAGCAGAATTAGCCAAATGGAAAAGGAGGCCCAAAAGCTCACTGAAAAAAATAGTTTTTTCAAAATTAGAATGGAACAGATGGAGGCTAATGACTTTCTGAGAAACCAAGAAATCACCAAAGCCAAAAGAATGAAAAAATAGAAGATAGTGTGAAATATCTCATTGGAAAAACCACTGACCTGTAAAATAGATCCAGGAGAGATAATTTAAAACTTATGGACTACCTGAAAGCCATGATCAAAAAAAGAGCCTAGACATCATCTTTCATGAAATTATCAAGGAAAACTGCCCTGATATTCGAGAACCAGAGGGCAAAGTAATATTGAAAGAATCCACTGATCACCTCCTGAAAGAGATCCAAAAAGAGAAACTCCTAGGAACATTGTGGCCAAATTCCAGAGTTCCCTGGTCAAGGAGAAAATATTGCAAACAATTCCAGTATTGTGGAAATACACTCAGGATAACACAAGATCTAGCAGCTTGTCCATTAAGGGATCGAAGGGCATGGAATAGGATATTCCAGAAGTCAAAGGAACTAGGACTAAAACCAAGAACCAGCTACTCAGCAAAACTGAGTAGAATATTTCAGGGGGAAAAGTGGTCTTTCAATGAAATAGAGGACTTTCAAGGATTCTTGCTGAAAAGAAAATTTGACCTTCAATCACAAAAATGAAGAGAAGCATGAAAAGGTAAACAGCAATGAGAAGTCATAAGGGACTTACTAAAGTTGAACTGTTTACATTCCTACATGGAAAGACAATATTTGTAACTCTTGAAACTTTTCAGTATCTGGGTAGTTGATGGGATTACACACACACACACACACACACACACACACACACACAGAGACAGAGAGCACAGAGTGAATTGAATAGGATGGGATCATGTCTTAAAAAAATGAAATTAAGCTGTAAGAGAGAAATATATTGGGAGGAGAAAGGGAGAAACAGAATGGGACAAATTATCTCTCATAAAAGAGGCAAGCAAAAGACTTTTCATTGGAGGGAAAAAGAGAGAAGGTGAAAGAAAAACATGAAGCTTACTCTCATCACATTCGACTAAAGGAAGGAATAAAATGCACACTCATTTTGGTATGAAAACCTATTTTACAATAAAGGAAAGTGGGGGAGAAGGGGATAAGCAGGGTGGGGGGGATGATGGAAGGGAGGGCAATGGGAGGAGGGAGCAATTTGAAGTCAACGCTCTTGGGGAGGGATGATCCAAAAAGAGAACATAAGCAATGGGGGGCAGGATAGGATGGAGGGAAATATAGTTAGTCTTACACAACACAACTATTATTGAAGTCATTTGCAAAACTACACAGATATGGTCTATATTGAATTCCTTGCTTCCCAAAGGGAATGGGTGGGGAGGGAGGGATAAAGAGAAGTTGGAAGTTAAAGTTGTAGGAGCAACTGTCGAGTATTGTTCTTACTACTAGGAAATAAGAAATACAGGTAATGGGGTATAGAAAGTTATCTGGCCCTACGGGACAAAGGAGAAAATGGGGACAAGGGAAGGGAGGGATGTTAGAAGAGAGGGCAGATTGGTGATAGGGGAAATTAGAATGCTGGCAGTTTTGTGGTGGGGAGGCTACAAATGAGGAGAAAATTTGGAACCCAAAATTTTGTGAAAATGAATGTTAAAAGTTAAATAAATAAATTAAAAAAAAAAAAGAAAGTGGTCAGGATATCCTGAGCACCAAATAACATTCTCAAAACTAGAAGTATGCTAACCGACATGAAATAATTAACTGCTGATGTGGAAGTCATTCTGGAATCATCATTCTGTATTTATATCACCAACCTATAAGAGTAATAATGAAAATTAGTATCAAATGAGAAGTCGTAAAAAAGAGAAAATATGACATGCGACTGAGATATGTCATGCAACATTAAGTGAACATTTTTGAAATGTCTGTTGAATTGATTGAAAACTCAGTGGATATATAGATAGCTCAAGTATTTAAAAAGGTTTTTAAAATTATTTTAAAAGGTTTTTACATGGAAGAGCAATTAGATTTCTGCTTGACAGAATTAGAAGAAATTGAAGGATGCTGTAAAGGGATGGAGATTCATTCAACGCAGTGTAGAAATTCCCAGGAATTAGAGTTGTCAAAGAGAAGAATAATTTGATTGGGTTGATTATAGTATCCCATTGACTCAAACAGAGAATGCATCATCACCTGTGGAAACTTGCAGATAAAATGTTATGAAGTAAGTTGCATTAACTAACTTTCAGAATATGCTTTTACCTCTGAAATCCTGTTCTGCAGAATACCAAGGCAAGTGCCTAAGAACCATAATAAAAACTCTGAGAACAGTATTCCAAATTATTTCATTTTATTTCTGTTTGCTGCTTTTATTGTTGGTTGTGTGTTTGTTTGCCATATGTGCTAATTCACCAATGGTCTGTTGGTTATATTTGACTCAGAACATAGTACACAATGCAAATATTGTTACAGAATATTTTTCTTTGGAAAAGCTGATTAAATTCTTGCAAATTTAAAAAGAATAATAAGCCACCACTCTTTAGTTATTTTAAATTATATTTGACTTCATTTTCTACTTTGAAATTAAATTCCATAAATTCATGTTTTAAGACTTAAAAATCCATTCTATATGATAATTTATTTTCAAAATCCTGTATACTGACCTTCATTTATAAGCAATTCCTTAATTATGCAGAAGCATAATGAAGAGACACATTTGGAACACATATAAAATATGCTTTCCTATTGACCTGAAGGAGCGATGGAGCCTAATTTGTGACAGTGATAGTGATATCTTAATCAAAATGTATTTTAGGAATAGAAACCCTCTAATAAATTTAGTCTGGGTTAGTGGTAATTACATATGCAATAGTTTTCTAATCAGTCTCCCTCCTCAAAACTCTCCCACTCCTTTATTCTGCTCCCAAACTAAATGTTTGTTAAGTATCAGTTTGTCCTTGTCACCCCCACCCAGGTCCCAATAATCTCTAAGATCTCCAACACCAAATATAGCTTTATCATTTAAAATTCTTCCTAACCTGCCCCTTCCTTATCTTTCTAGTCTTCCTATACTTTCCTCTCACACATACAATCTATGATGAAACTACATGCAGTTACTCACACACAACACTTCATCTCCTGTGTTCATGCCTTTTCAGTGTCTATGTTTCATGCTTAAAATGTTCTCCTTATTTTCCATTACATCTTAATTTTCCTATATCCCTTCCCCTAAACTATTCATATATTATGAAATTACCTTCTATTGACTGTGTATTATATATGCATATATATACATTTTTATCTATATACACAAATATTTACATATAAGCATGTATGTATATATATACATATATAAGCATTAAGATATATGTGTATTATACACACACATGCATATATGTGTGTGTGTATATGTGTGTGTGTGTGTGTGTATGTGAGGAACTTGAGGGCAGAATTCATTTTTTGCCTTTTCTGTTTGTCCACTGATAAGCACAGTACCTGGCACAAATAATTGCCTAACAAATGCTTATTTAGTCATCATGTCCATGGGGAAAGCAATACCATTCTTTCAGGTTCACACAATCACCCAGGGGGCAGGAACAAACAAAAAAGGTGCTTCCTGGACCATGACTATGGATGGCCTCCATTTCACCAGATGAACTGGTATCAGGACAGGTGAAAGTGCTCTCTTCATGGAATGAAAAAACTGGAAACTCTAGCCAGTTTTGTCCAAAAGTGACAGAATTAATGTGTCTCTGAAGAACACTTGGAAGGAATCTCTGATGTGGAAGTCATTGAATTGATTTTTTTTTTTTAATGTTTCTACTCATGATAACGATTCTTTCTGACAATGTGTGATGGCAAGGAAAATAGGATCTTCTGCAGTTTTTGTTTTAGACAACCAAGTGCCTCTGATTGAATCTTGCCTTTGATCAATCAAGAGTCTTTAACTAGAAACAGTGTAATATGTGTATATATATATATTTAAACAATCTAATACATGTGGGTTCTAGCCAATCAGATGCAAAGTAGAACTTAATAGAATGAAAACCAGAGTTAAGAGAAGCAAACATGAAGAGAGCTAGCGTTGAAGTGGTGAGCCAGCACTGAGAAGAAGAGAGCTGAGAGGAGATAACTGATAGTGGAGAAGAAGACCTGTCTGTTGTTCTGTGTTGATGTCTCAGACAGAAGCCCTATCTGTTGATCTTTGTGAGTGAATTGAGATGATGGTGCTGGTGATATGTTGTTGCCCAGTATTGTTGCTGCCCTGCTGAGTTTTGTTTTCCCAGAGGCAGAAGCTGTGAAGTAGAGCAGGTCCCATGAGTTGAGACATGGAGCAGGAGCAGAGAGCTGCGTACGTGTAAATCTAGGCGAGAGTTGGGAGTGATCAGCCTACAGAGGAAGAGCCATTGGACTTGGCAACAGTTTTGAGTTAAGATGAAAGAGGACTTTACTTGAACACTTGATGTTGATTAAGGATGTTGTTCTTATGTAACCTAGGGATGGATGACGTGGTTATTTTGAAAAAGGACTTTACTTGGCTATTTGGTATTGATTAAGGATGTTGCTATTCATACATACATATATATATATATATATATATATATATATATATATATATATATATATATATATATATATATATATGTATTTGTGTGTGTGTGTGTCTGTATGAAAAGGAGAGAGAGAGAGAGAGAGAGAGAGAGAGAGAGAGAGAGAGAGAGAGAGATTGAATGATATATTTTACTTAAGGATGTTATGTTTCTATGAACGTCAGGTTTTACTTGTTGAACAGCATTTAGTTTGTTACTGACTAGAGGGTTCATTATACTATGTGATTAGACCCTTGAAATCATTCACAGTAGCAGTCCTCAGGTATGCTGCCTGTGATGGGCATTACACAATGAAAAAGAAATTCTCTTCAAATAATATTCTCATGGGTAATTTATATTATACTTTTAACTCATGCACATCATTTTATGAAATGATACTGTGCTAGCACCGATGCTGGTCTAGGGAGATCTCAGGTTCTATTATTCCATTTCTTGCCTGAATAATAGGACTTTTACCATTTTAATATTCATTAATCTATATATGTATATGTATTTTTTCTCAAGTATAGTAGTTGCTGAAGGATTTCTTTTCCTTTCATGGCGTAAGGAAGTTCATTCTTCCTTCTTTCATTGTCAACATTAACTTCCATATGGTAAAATGATACTGGGAAATAAGACATACAGATTGAGCTTTACAGAAGTATAAGAGCATTACAGAATGGAAACATTTACACATAAAGAAGATAATTTTTTCAGTTACTATATGATGATTTTTAAAATTGATTATACACAAGGCTATAGAAAGTTTTGCTAAATTAAATAATGTATATATTGCTGTGGAGAGCTATGAGATGCTTTTTTTTTTTCCATCTCCTAAAAACACTAGAATACTTCTAGATTCTAAGAACTGTGATCTGCTCTGAGAATAATGCCTGTTTTCCAGCTCTTAAAACTATCCCTCAGCTTTTGATAGGGGGATATTGTTGCTTCAGTCTCAAATGGATTTTCATCCAGGTAACTATTCAGAAATCATAAAAATCAAATGGTGATGCCTACTTATATGAATCATCTGGGAAATGTTCTTGCTTTCCATAAAGCCAAAAGAAAGTGAACAATTTTAATTATTCATGAGTATGAATAAGTATTTAGTGAAACAGACCCCCAGGAGTTTTGTTCTAACTGCTACTGCAAAATGATTCACATTAGGATAGAAGTTAGATTATAGGGGAAATTATGATTGAAATTCAAATTCCAATAATGGTTAACACTATGTTACAATGAAAGTGACTATATAACATTAAAATCACTTGGATAATGAGAATGAATTACTTGAATTAGACTTAAATTAACTGCTGATAATGTTCAATTGTAGATCAGGGACTATATCATTGAAATAACATTCTCATAGTATTAGTATCCTTGAACTAAAGGTCTTTTCAGGCTGATGTTAAAAATAAATAAATAAATCTTAATGTAAGCAACTGTTTGGGAAATCTAGCATGTCAGTACATTCTAAATAATCATCTGGCACTTTAATTACTGAGCCTTCCTACTCATTGCTAAAATGCATAATATATTGAGATTACTTTACAACCAAGTATGATGTACCAAGAGGGAAATTATTAGCTTTTGCTGATAAATCATGGAATATTATAGTTCTTAATAGACAGATGAATTTGAAATCACAAATCTCAATTATAAGTCATATGGCAAGCCATTACTACATATATGTGAAGCTTTCTTTGCAGCTTGGTTCCTCTCCTGAAGGTTTGTAGCTAAATCATCTCTTGCATCCTGTTTCCATTTATACATGTGTCAGATTTGAAGATTAGAACTCTCTGTCATATGCTATTAATAAGAATCTGAGATACATGTTGTATAAGGGACAATTTGGAGCTAACTTCATTATTCTTATAAAGCTTTATAATTAATTCTTGTATAACTTATGCTTTTGCATTTTTGTAAGTATTTCAGTCAGAAGATAGTAGAATATACACTTAAGATACAACAATGCTTGTATCTTAGGCATTGGTTGGAGTGACAATATCTTTATGTTATAGTAGCAGTTGGTTAATAATAGGTATTTAAAGATGTACATTAAACACTATTATGAATACTCATTTGCAAACACTGATTTTTTTGCATGTGAAATGGTATATACACTGTGTGTATGTGTGTGCACATGTGTGTGTGTCCTATAAGGATAAGCTGGTGATAAATCTGTTACATGCTCTAACAAAATTGAAAAATTTTAATCATCAAGTAATACTGTCATCATCGTATAGCAACTTCAACTTTCAGGATATGCTGATATGGGAACAATGCAATCCTTGAGAATACACAGTTTTTCCCCCACCTAAAAATTTAGTTAATTTTCCAGGTGAAATGATTGCTTATGTGAACCACTGATAGTTTGTGGGGCAGAGAATTAGAAGAGCACATATCTTAAAGAATTTTCATACAGTGTGAAGCTGGGAGGAATCTTAGAGACAATCTAGTCCAACCCTCTCATTTTATTAATGAGGAAATAGATGAGTAGGGAGATTAGACAACTGGTCCAAATTCTCAAAGCAATTTAGAAGAACTGGGACCCAGTTCTCCTAGTTTCCATCCCAGCAAGCTTTATTTTATACTGCACTGCCTCCCTCTGAAATATTTAAGCAAATCATAGAATGAAGGGACTTGGCTGATACTGTCATTATAACTTAGAAACAGTGTGCAATGGGTGTTTAATAATGTAATTTTTCAATTTTATTAGAGCACACAACAGATTTAATGCACATTAGTTCTAATATGAGGATATGGGTCATGAACATCCAAAGGACCCACAGATAATGTGGGAAACAGCTCTCTATTGCATATGCTTAAGAATGATATGTTGTTCCCCATAAATGTGTAACATATTCATAAAAATGTTTTACAGTGAGTGCTGAAGCATTAAAACAAGAATAAACAAACTACATTAGCATGAAAAATTATACAAAAGCTTTTAAGTTTTTGACACAGGTCACAACAAATTAACACTCATTAATGCCCACAGGAAAAATTAACTGCAAAGAGGCTTCCAAGTCAGATGTTAGAGAAATTACATTTTCCTTAAAAGGGAAATATAACACCTCATGTACTGACTGGAGCACATGAGGATCTTGCTTTCCTTAAGTTTTCATCTCAGTGTTGATAAAGGATATTTATATATTATCATATTTTTGTATTTATAAGATCAAATTTGACTGTTATTTCAGTGACTTTTCTTGTACTTTAAGGATAAATATTATTAGAGAAGCTTATTGAATTTATTTTTGCCATAATTTTTCTGAAAGTATATTTGGTTCTTCGCATATTCTTTGAGGACAACATCATTTTTCTTAAATGCCTGTTTCAACAAATTTCAGCAAGTATATCTTGCTATTCAGTTGCGTTCTTTTTTTCATCACAAGTACTAGAATTGTCCTGGTGGACCCCAGAGGACAAAATTGGGAGAAATATGTAAAAAGTACTGAGAAGCAGATTTAAAGTTGATATGAGGGAAATTTTCTTAGAAATCAGAGCTACTGCATTTTGAAGGAGACTGACATGAGAACATATCTGTGATAGGTTATGGCAAGATTTGCCATATTACTTGGGTTTGAGCAGGTCTTCTATGTCACATAGACAGAAGTTCAAAAGGAGAAATCCTTGGACAGTAACACAAATTAAATATTCAACCCATGTGGGTACAAAGAAATACCACTGGAGGTAAATCCTACCAAATTAGTTGAAGCACAAAAGTTTCCATGATTTAAGCATAAATTAAAGCTTTGTACTGGTAATGTAATATCTGGAAGCCTTATGAGAGTGTAAAAATTCAGGGAGAAGTGGATTATTTTCTTCTTCCTACCTGGTAGATCCCTCACACCACAAGAACTGAACAAGCTATTACCTAGGCCTATCTCTATGGGGAAAAAGGAGGGAAGAGATAAGAAGGAAAGCCATTGTGCTCATCACCACTGAAATTCTCAACTCAGATTACAACTGTATCCTTGCTCTGTATTTGGCAATAGTATTCTTGTGAGTTAAGTAAACCTACTTATTAATCCCTGAGATTCCTTCCAACTTTGCCATTCTGCAACTCTCTTATTCTACAATTCCACAGACCATTATTAATACAACTCCAATGAAATTAGGATGGTTAAAAAACAACCTTTTAAAAGTAACTAGATGAATTTCTCCTTTCAGAAAATGTCAGGAAATATACTTCAGTTTTTTGGGCACTTAGATCTTTCCTTAAAATTAATCAGTAATTAGGAATCTTAATATCTTAACCTGAGGATATAAACAAAGTAACTTACCATCTAACTCAACAGAAGCAAGAAAAACCTGACAATAATTTTAAAATTTGTATTTATTTTTAAGTTATGGAATATAACAAGCATTTCTATAATATAATACAATTTTTAAATGCATATGAAATTACAAATCTATTATGTAAATCTTTCTATTCTCTTTAAATATATAATAACCTTATAATATAAATTTCTTTTTTTCTTTCTTCTCTCCCCCACCCTAGGGATGGCTACCATTAGACACAAATATGTGTACACACACAGACATATATGTGTGTGTGTATATACACACACATATACAAATGCACACACATACTTTTATTAGAGTCAAAAATAAGTTATTCTCTCAAAGTTTTTCTTAAAACAATATTGTTTTTACTACATGTAATGTTATCATGGTTCCGCTCATTTCACTTTTCATTATTTCTTGCAAGGCTATCCAAGTGTTTCTAAGATAATTGAGATCATCATTTCTTACACCACAGTAGTATCCCATCCCAATCATACATCACACTTTATTCAGCCATTCCCCAACTGACAGGCATCACTTTAACTTCTGGTTCTTTGAGATATGCTATAAATATTTTAGATATTTATATCTGATCATAATTTGTATTTATAAAGATAAAATTTGACTATTATTTCTGTGATTTTTCTTTTACTTTAAGGATAAATATTATTATAGAAACTTATTTAATTTTTTTTCATCATACACTTTTCTGAAAGTGTATTTGGTTCTTCACATATTCTTTGAGGACAATATCATCAAAATACATAGAGATATGCTATAAATATCTTAGAAAATATAGATTCTTTTCCTTTTTTCCACTTATGATCTTTGAAAATAAACTCAGTAATTCTCAAAACATATAGGCAGTTTAATGTTATGTTAATAAAATTTTGGGCATATCTCCTGATTGTTCTGCAAAATGGTTGAACCAGTTTAAAATTTCACACTGAAGTGGTGTCCCAATTTTTCCACAACCCCTCATATGTTTGGCACTTTCCCCTTCAATCATTTTAGATGATAGGTGTTAAATGACATCTCAAGATCATTTTAATTTTCATTTCTTTAATCAATATTAATTTAGAGCATTTTTTCCATATGGCTATAAATTTTTGGTTTTTTTTTAACAACTGACATCCCATCCTTTGATCATTTGTCTATTGGGAAATGACCCATTGTCTTATAGATTTTACAAAGTTCTTTATTATACATTTAAGATGAGACCTTTATCTGAGAAAATGTCTATAAGATTTTCCCCCAATTTTCTGCTTTCCTTCTGATCTTGACTCCATGTGTTATATTTCACCAAAGCCTTTTTTAATTTAATATAATCAAGATTATCCATTTCCCACCTCACTTTGCTCTATACTTCTTGATCACTCATGAATTGTTCTCCTATTTATAAGTTTGATAAATAACATGTTCCATGTTCTTCAATTTTTTTTATAATATCTGTTTATATTTGTATCCCTGTTGACCCTATCTTGGCAAACAATGTAAGATACTGATCTATGCCTAATTTCTGCCATATTGCTTTCTATTTTTCCCAACAATTTTTATCAAATAATGGATTCTTCTCCCAAAAGCTTCTTTTTACATTTTTCAAATACAAGGTTACTATGTTTATTTACTACTGTAAATTTTATGTCAACTCTATTCTATCGATCTACCTTTCTATCTCTTTCTATTCTACATCTGCTTATAATAGTGTTTTATAGATAGATAGATAAATGGATAGATAGGTAGATATTTATATATCTATATATAATACATAAAGGAAGGAATTTTAATATTGCTAAAATTCCTTTCTTTATGTATTTTTTATTAGTTCCTTTGATATTCTTGAATTTTTGTTCTTCCAAGTGAATTTTATTTTTTCTAATTCAATAAAAAAAACATTTTGGTAATTTAATTGGTATGGCATTGAATACTTAAATTAGTTTAGGTAAAATTGTCATTTTTATTATATTGGTCCTGCCTAACCATGAGAAATTTATTACTTGTTATGTTGAAATCTTGAGATTCCTTGCCCTTATTATAAAAGCTAACACCATTAAAAAAACAAAATTTTATACATTTTGTAATGATGGTAAGGGGGAATTCCTTAACCAAACAAAAGGAAGAGGAGATTGCAAAAGGTAATACAAATTTTTTTTAATGTGAAACTGCAAGTCTATAATTTACAAGTTACTACTCCTTTTAAATATGTAAGAAATCATATGAATTAAATATACAAAATATATTAAATTAAAAACTTTTTCACTAAAAGGTCTATGAAGCTAGAATAAAGGAAAGTGTCTATGAGGCAACATCTCTGCAACAAATATATCAAATGAGGGGGTAACTTAGAAATTAAAACAAATATATAAGACCAGGAGTCATTTCCTATTGAATGTGGTCAAAGGACATGTGCAAATGGTTCTCAGAAGATAAATGGAAAATTATTAATATTACATTCCATTCCCAGTCTACATCTATAATCCTATAACCTATAATTATATGAAAGACTGACATTTCTTTAAAAAAAACTAGGGTATTGTTATTTTATCTTATTCGTGTTGAAATTATGTCTTATTCTAGTCCTAGACCCTCCCAAGTTAGTATAGTAAGTTTATAAGTAACCAGTATAAAATAATAGTAGGAAGGAAGAGTGCAAAGGAAAATCTAGAAGTCACTTAACTGTCCTATTAGTTCAGAGAGCCAACAGTAATTGGAAAGTTGTCTCATAAATGAGAGGAACATAGGAACCAGCGGAAGCCATCTCATAAATTAAAGCCACGTCCTGGTTATTGCTCTTCAGCTGTTTCAGTCATGTCCAACTCTTTGGGTTTTCTTGGCAAAGATACTGGTGTGGTTTGCCATTTCTTCCTCCAGCTCATTTTACAAATAAGAAAATTGAGGCAAACAGGGTAAAGTGATGCAGGGTCACATGGCTAATAAGCATCTCAGGTCTTCCTGAGTCCAGGCTTCTGGAAATCAGCTAGGCTATAATGTGATGGCCTCTTAGTCCTGCAAACTGCTCTTGATTTGTAAGCCTCAGATAAGTGCCAGCAATAAGACCAGCAGAACATCAACAAAGCACTTTGCTAAAAACTTAACTCTAAGCTGTGGCAGATAACGGAGAAGGTATGGATATGTTATTGAACTAAGCCTAAAGAGGCATGGATAACAGTTAGTCTGTTGCCTAAAAACGTATACAAATTGGATCCTAAACTCCTGCCCCAATCCCTGTAGCAGCCAACACCATGACATAGAGGCTTGCTAGCACAAGTTCTTAGATCTGCTTTTCTAAAACAAAAGTAACTTTTTGAGGCGTCAACAATCTTCTTTAATCACAATCACCAAAAAAGAAAATACAAGCAGAGAAATAAAGATCAACAGACAAGGTTTCTAACTGTCTGACCAGAGGCAATACATACATCACCAATCAACAGACAGAGCCAATCAACGAGGACTGAGACTTTTCATTTACTCATAGCCAACCCTAGCCCTGGATAAGGAGGTCACAATTATTTCATGTGCAGAAATCAAGGGTGGGTAGTGGAACCTTAGGTCCTTTTCCAGAAGAGTTTTCCATTATTTGCATCTTGAATCATTCAAATGGATTAATTATGGAACAAATAATTCCATAAGTTGTTAATTCATTCTTAAAAGCTAGGTGTGTCTTACTTTACTCACTTATCTATTAATGTGTGATCTGTGTTCTAAATACATCTATTTCCAACTTGCTGTGTGACTGTGGATATGTCATGTAACATATACTCCTCATTGTCTACAACTATGAAATTATGGTCTGTCCACTGGAGCAGGACCTTCTCAAATGTTCAAAGTAAAGGGATATTTTTGAAGAGAGAAGTTATATTCACTTGATAAAGTAAGGTCTTGGGTTAAATCTACAACTCCCTTCCTATTTCCAAAAAAAAAATAAAATGCTAGTATAAATAATTTGGTGCATATGGGACCTTCTTTTTATCAATAGTCTTGTTGGGATATAAGCCTAGTAACTGATTCTCTGTGTCAAAATTTATGGACATTTTAATTTACTTTATTAGAGTAATTCCAACTTGCTTTTCAAAATTGTTATAATTGATTGAAAGTTGCATCAGCAATGCATTAAGGTGCCTCTCTTCCTCACAGCCCTTCCCAACACTGACTATTGCCATTCTTTGTCATTGTGCAAATTTACATGTATAGAGGTGAAACCTCCTAGTTGTTTGGATTTGCATTTCTATTATTAGTGATTAGATCATTCTTTCTTACTGTTGTTAATAGTTTTCAATTCTTCTTTTGAGAACTGTTTCTCCTAAGATCTTGTTTTGAATTTATGATTCATTTCTCCCTCACCAGAAGGAAGATGCTAATTGAAATGGAAATAAGCTCTAACATTAAAAGAGAAAAAAAAAAAAACCTCAGGTATTAGAAGGAGAAGCATTACTCATGCTAACTTGTGCACATGTGTGACTGTTTATGACCTGAAATTCACAAAGTCATTAGGACCAAATTGGATGATCTACCTTGACAAAACCATAATTTGCTGTAAACATATAAAATGAAAATAATAAGCCTCAATATCTTCTGTTTACCATACATAGCCAACCCCTTGTTTAATCACAGATTCAAGTCCCTAAGTCATATGTGAGTAGGGAGAGTGGGGAGAGTTTTCTCAAAGGTCCGAAGAATAAATGCCTTCCTGTGGAGAATGAAAACTCATACTTCCATGCTTCCTTAGCTTATAGATATCAACACTAGCTAAGTAAGATTAGATATGCTTTCTCTTCCTACTGCTTTCCTTCTTTCATCTAACCCTGGAAATAATCTCCTGATTCCACCTCTTCAATTTCTTGCTTTTTTTTTTTCTCCAATTGTTTTCTTACTTTGCTTCGTGTTTGGGATAGACTTATATCCAATGGCAAATTTGGCTCCAAGTTTCTGCTTCCCTAGGCTATGGCCAAATAAGGTACTGACTCTACCTCACAACCCAAACAATGGAAAGTCATCTTTTGCCCCAGTTCTAGCTTGGAAGACTATCTTAAATGAGGAAGTCTCTCTTCTAGGAGCTATGAATAGACTGAGACAGGCAGGATTAGAAAATATTTGAGCCTTCTCTAACACCTTCTGACATTGTCTCACAAATTAATTGGGTCAAAGCACATCACTTTTCTTAATCCGTTACTCATTAAAAAAATATTAGCATGTATTGTCTCTTATTTGATTTTTTAGATTGTCTTCTTTACTAAGGAACAGAACCTAAGGTGGGAAAATTTTTACTTGAATGGAGTAAAGGATCAGAGTTTTGATATCCCATCCTGTAATTTTCCCTACATTCATTATCCATGGGCAGAGCCTCTAACCACAATATAGTATCAGTTGGAGACTTCCATCTCTAGCATCTCAGTGGATGCCTTAGTGGGCACTACCACCCACAGAAGGGTACAGAAGAATTTATAACTACCATTTCCCAGAAATTACTACACTGCCTGGCACATAGTAGGTACTTAATAAATGCTTATTGAATTTAACTCCTTTTCTACCACCTGAATTAAGGACGATATGTTCAATTACTTCATGTTTCCTTGAGAATTTTTTGGGAGGAGGGGGTAGTTGGGATAAGATATTGCGGTAGAATGAATAGCAGACCCGAAATCAAGAACTCCTGCATTCAAATCCTGCCTCAGGCACTTAGTAGCTATCTCACCCTTGACAAGTCACTTAACTTTTCTTTGCCTCAGTTTCCTCATTTGTAAAATGATCATCATGATACCAAAACCAATCTCTCATAGTTAATGTAAAGATCAAATGAGATAAAAATTGTAAAACCCTTAGCACAGCGGCTGGCATCTAGTAAGAGTTACATAAATGCCAGCTATTATTCTCATTGCCGTTGTTATCATCATCATTATCATTCTTTATTAAAGTCATGGTCGCCTTATTTAGAGTTATCACTCTAGAGTTCAAAGATAATTTAGTGGTCTTGTTGTCCAAACCATGACTTTGAAGCAAAAGAGACTGAGACTGAGTTAATTGTCTGCCCAAACACAGATGTGTAACATGTGGCAGCATAAGAATTTGAACTCAGATTGCCTAACTCCAAGTGCTCTGTCCACTGGAGCAGGACCTTCTCAAATGTTCAAAGTAAAGGGATATTTTTGAAGAGAGAAGTTATATTCACTTGATAAAGTAAGGTTAGGAGTTATAGAGCAAGGGATTACAAAGAATGAACTATATAAGCAAGACATGCTTGAATGGTTTAATTAATTAATTAACTGATGGTTTAATTAGAACATTGAACCTTAACCACAGAGTATATTTAAAATCCTAGAGATGGACTAGCTTTTTCTGGAAGTTTGTGATACAAGATACAGACAAATTTAGAACTCTAAGAGGGTATATTTAAATGGGAGAAAGATATGAATTAGATACAATATGTTAAGCTCACAGGGAAATTGAACCAATAGTCCTGCTTTACTCCAAGCCCTTGTGCTTCTGGAGCTGAGGCTTTGCATATCAATAAAACTCTGTCTTCTACTCATATTTCCTGGGACCATTTATGAAAGATGAGGATGACTGGATAAAAGAAAATAACAAAACCACTTTCTGGAGTGCAACCTAAGGGCAGTGGTGACAAGGTCCAAGACACTTAAGGCTAATGCAGAAAGAGACATGCAACTTCAATAATCCCAATACTTCCAAGAACATTATGTCTACCTAGAGATCCTACTTCAGGAGTTTTGTGTTTTCATTATTCTCTAATCCTTGGTACGCTCATGACTCAGAAAATGGGTTTACATTTCTTTTCCTATTTCCTCAACAGTAAAGTACAGGAGCCATGGAAATAGGATTATTTGGAAGTATTAGAATACAGACATGCATGTCCTAACTATCCTTGACTACTCTTATATTCACTGGGCTAAGGAAATAGCCTTGAAAGGAAAATCAAATTTTAAGCTCATCCCTCAAAATAGGTAAGAAAGAAAGATTACCACAGCCTTATGATTCATGTGAGTGAGTGGGTGCCTTGGCCCAGGAGGCAGGAACAAATACTTGATCCTTGAGGAATTTTTCTGACAGGTGTCTCTCATTCTCCAGTATTAGCAGCATCTTTCCTTACCATTACCTTCTTTACTAAATAGAATTCTACTGCTAAGGAATTCAATACCTTTTATAATCCCTATAGAAAATTCAATGTGCATTCTTATTAATTCATTTCCATCAAGAAGAAAAGATATGATATTGTCCTATAAGTGGAGTTACATTTTACTGTCTTGATTTTGACTTCAAAATTAAACAGAGTAGCGTTTGTAAGACTTTTTTATCTTGCGTTGATTAAAGATGCATTCAAAAGTCAAACATCATTATTAATTTTCACTTAATCTATAGGAATAAAAATTACAGAAACCTTCCTAAATGAGCAAATGATACTAATTTGGGTGAAGAAGGCAGTGGGAGGATTGTAAAGGTTTCATGGAATCAACCACTATAGGCTTGTATCTCTATAATTAAATGAAAGAACTTTTTTTTTTTTTTTGCATTTCTAACAAGACAATATCACTCTCATCATGAAAAACACTTACATAGTAAATGTGGCTAATTTATCTAATTGCATCACTTTTTGTGAGAAAAATCTTTTTGTTTAAAAATCTCTCTAGGAGGCTTTATAGTGAGATTCTTTTCAAGACACCACAGTAATGACATTCAAAATGTGTGCGGTAATGAAAAGAAACACAAAATAGCTCACGTTAAAAAATAAAGAAGCAGAAATGTTCCTCAGGGAGGTGAAGACAGATTTTCTTATTATTCTTTGTATGTCTTACAATGATGGTTCTCACCATTACAAAATCCTATAGCTGAAATTGTTAAAGAGGGCAACAAAAGGAAGAAGAAAAAGAAGACTAAATGGGAAGGGTACAGGTTGTAAGATAGCATCATTACCTCTTAAAAGGTTCCACATGCATTTCCTAAAAGAATGAAAATGTGAATTTAAGTTTTAGCTTAAAAAATATATCTAATATATTCTCTTCATGCATTTTTAACATGGTTGGTGACTTACTGGAAGCTCACTGAAGCTTTGTGTACACTTTTAAACAATGAAAATTTCCATAAATTAATATGTCAAGATAATCAGTGACTTGATGACATCTTAAATATCAGTTTCTATTGATTATGTTTGTTCAATTAAATGAATAATAATTTGAAAGAAATAATTTTTAAACTGAATTTTAAAAGATCAAGACCCATATCTCTTTTTGCCCTGAAATCTTAGATTTCTTTAACTTCTCCCTCCCTTCTTGGGAAATTCAAAGCTATCCATATGATCTGATGGCATTCAAATATTATATTCATTTTCAATAAACTTAAATTGTCTAAATTAAGCACTCATATGTAGTTTCTATTGCTTCAGTGAGGAGTAAAAGCAAATTTTAGAATGGAGTTTTTTACTTAACCAACACCCCTTTGAAGAGGTATCTAACCATCTGAATGATAGCTTCCCTCCTCTGAGAAGTATATTCTTGAAGAGATGAGCTGCAGGAAGTTGTTTGTGCTATTGATTTCCATTTTTAAATTAGCCTGCTTGTGTTACTCAGAAATTAAGGCTGATAAAACATGTCAAAGCTGGATGAGACTCCTATCACAACAAGAAAAAAATGCAGACTATTAGAACTGGAAGGGATCTTCGAGCTCAGCTAGTTCAATCTTCTGATCTTACAGGTGGGAAAATAATATTTTAGTTGAATTACAAAACCAAGACTAGAACTGAGAGGCCTAGAACCCTTTACTCTACTTCAGTACTCTTTAAACTAGTTCTACCAGTATGTCCAAGTTCAGTCTGCTAAGACATTTATAATGCATAATAGGGAGGGATCAGGACAAGAACTCTGATCTTTTCCATATAAGGAACACTCAGGCCAGGAAACTTTCTCTACCAGTGCAGATCATCATTTTCTCGTAATGTATAGTCTTAGAAACTTGTCTAGAAAACTAAGTGGTTAAGTGACTGGCCCAGGGTAACACAACTAGTATACCTCAGAGATAAACTATGAAGCCAGGTCTTCTCAACTTTGACTAACTTGGCCTCGTTTAGTAGTTGCTTTTATTATTTCAGTGATGCTAATGGCTTCTTGTTGGTTACATCATCTAGCTGCTATTAACAAATTATTTTTAATTCAAGGTTAATTAAATAGACAATAATTCTTAATTCTACTAGTTGATAGTGTAAGATCCAGAGATTCTGATGGTAGATATTTCCCATAGATGACAGATGAGGTAGGAGAAACAGAATCTTTACATCAACACAGACCAAACTTTAATCCAGTTCAACAAGCATTTATTAAGGAGAAGGAAAAGGAAAAAGCATTTGTATTATACCTACATTGTCAAACCAGCTCTGTAGGACTCAGTTTCCCTTATACACACATGAAGTACATTGACTCTAAGGCCTCTGGAGGACTAGTCACATTTACTACTTGGACCCTTCTGGCTGATCTTACAATGGTCATTTGGCCCCCTGGGCCTCAGTTTCAGGAAGATATCTGGGAGCGGGTTTTGTAGTCTAAACGGTCTTAAGGCCTTGTTATCTCTAGGTCTAGGAAATTGTCTTTGATCACATACAGATCCTTGAAGCTCCTTAGGCTTCTGTTTCTCCTACCTATCACAGTATGGGATCTGGCTCAAAAGCTCTTGAAATCCTTGACCTTTTTAAACCTTGGGTCTTATTAGTGATCTTACACTGAGCTATCCAGTTTTCTAGGACTCAGTTTCCTTTTGAATCACATAAAGGATTTGTACTCTAAGGCCTATGAAGGACTTATCACTTTTAGTCCTTTGTCACTTGTAGGTGCACATACAATGTTCATTAGACACTCTAGGCCTCAATTTCAGGCAGAGTCCATGGAGGGGCCTCGAGTGAAAAAGCTTTTCATTTCCAATGCTCAAGTTCCACTTAATGGCTGTCTTAGAGTGACTATCAATAGTAAGGGTTTCTCTTTCCCTCCCAGCTTCATGTATTTATTTATTTTTTGCTCATTAAAAGGGCCATTCCCTGACTACTTTTTAAATAGGTCTATTCACTCAATGGGCATTACCTCCTCTAAGTAAATACCTGAAAAGGCCAAGGTCTCCCACTGCATCCTGGACCATCTGTAGAAATCCCATTGAATATCTGGTCACTGGATCCAGATGGCTCAGGAGGGGAAAGTGATGACCTTGCACAGCCTTACCTCACTCAAAACAAAGTCCAGTACAAGTCATGTCATCATTTATCTGATGTCATGGTATTCTTTGAAATGAAAGATGAAAACAACAGTAAAAACCATGTGCTAAGACCTTTTCCCAATATTGTTTTATGCAATCCTCACAACAACCCTGTAAAGTAAGTACTATTATTATCCCCATCTTATAGTTGAATGAACTGAAGAAATCAGAGTTTAGATGAATTGTCCTCTGCATTAAAGGAATACAGGGTTTAGAAGGCAATATTTTAGAAGGCAAAGTAGCTAGGGATATAACTAAGATTAACCTAATTACCCAAGTCAAGTGTAATTCTTCAGGGTAGAAAACAGACACTTAATGAAATAGGGAACTTTCAAGGATTACTGATGAAAAGACCAAAGCTGAATGGAAAATTGGACATGCAAACAAAAGACTCAAGAAAAGCATTATACATGAAAAAAGAAAGCAAAAGGGACTTAATGTGATTCACCTATTTACATTTCCATATAGGAATGTGATACTTGTAACTACTACAAATTTAATTATTATTAGTATCAACATAGAGGACACAAAAAGACAGAGAGAGCAAGAAAGAGGGATGTACTGTGGAAAAGGGGAAAGAAAAGGTAAAATGGGAAATATTTTCTCACATAATAGAAAACTGTGAGGAAGAACTTTTACAATGAGGACAAAATGTGGGGCTGGTGATGGTGGTGGCAGGCAATGCTTGAACCTCACTTTCTTTGGAATTGATTCAAAGAGAGAAGAATACATATACATAATCAGTTGAGTATATACCTCTATGTGACTCAGGGAAATTAAAGGAGGGTGATAAAAGGAAGGGTAGATTAAGGGAGGCAATAGTCAGAAGGAATGATTAGTATAATGGTTTCAGAAAAATCATGGGAAGACCTATATGAACGGATGTAACCGAGAGTTTGAAGAGCCAGGAGATCATCGGGCACAGTAACAGCATTGTTGTAACTATGATCAACTGTTAAAAGACTTGACTATACTGATCAATAATCCAAGACAATTTGAAAGGACCCATGATGTAAAACAAAAGGGTATCCATCTCCAGAAAGAGAGTTAATGAACTCTGAGGGCAAAATTGGAGTAAAGCTTTATTGCTTTCTTTATTTTTGTCACTTTTTTGGCAATATGGCTAATATGAAAATATGTTTTGCATGATTTTGTATTTAAAACTAATAAAATAAATGAGTTGTCCAAAGTCACCTGTAGTAAGTGAGGTCAAATGTGAGCACAAGTTTTCCTAATGTAGACTCATAACTCTGTTGATTGTGCCACCTTGTTTCAATAAGCATTTATTAAACAACTACTATGTGTAAGCAATGCTAAATAGACCAGGTGAGAAAAGGGGAAGAAATAGTGTGACAATCTTTTCCTTCAAGGAACTTACATTGTACTGGAAGGAATGCAAGATATATGTGTAGCTCTGGCTAATTAATTTGTGCTGATTACAGGGAGCTGGTATAAGTCTTATTTAAATCCTTTGCTCTAGCCAAATTAGTTTACTCACTGGCCCCAGCATATATATCTTGCATTTTTCTGACTCGTTTTGTTTCAGGAAATCATTTAATTCACCTGTAGCAACTATAGCAACAGTAGCAACAGCAATATCTTGTGACTCTAACCCTTCTCCACTTATTCAAATCCTACAAATCCTTCAAAAATCACTTCATATCTCAGTTTTCTCCAAAATATTTTCCCTGATCATATGACTCTGAAAGATTCTCTTGGAATTTTTGCTTGTATGGTTTGACAATTAATTATGTGGTAACCTAAAACACCTGCTCTTTTGCCTTAAAGTAGTCTTTAATTCTAGTGTTATTTAATTTGCACATATTCTTTGAAGGAAGAGGTAATCTTAGACTTTTGTATTTCAACAACAATGCCTAGTAGAGTGCCTTACATAAAAGAGATGCAAAATAAATTTTATACACACACACAATCTCAAATTCCATTTGATTCACCCAATAATTTTTGAGGTAGGGAGATAATTATCCCTCTTTTATAACAAAGAAACTGAGTCTGAGAGAAGCCATGTGACTTGCCCTTGACACATAGCTAGTAAAAATGTCTAACATGGAATTTGGATTCTGATCCTCCTGATGCTAAGACCAACATCCAGTCAACTACAAGACTTCTGCCCTCTCCACACAGGTATAACCTAATAGAAAAACTAATGCCTTGTGTCAGCTAGTGACCTGGATTTTTAAGCTGAATATAACTATTTTAAGTTTTATTATCCTTTAATATTTAGAACTGAAATGTTAAATACATAAACCTAATATGTCAATTTGCATCAAACTTGCTAAATGCTCATATATTTTCAGGTTAGCTGGACATCCCAACATGAAATATAACTACTAATTGTGTTCAAGATGATCTCAAGGGCAAAAATCGACACAATTTTCCATCCCGTATGAAGTACTTAGAATTTCCTGGAATGAGTACTTAACGTTGAACTGGTACTACAGCTCCTGTACTCATTCCAAGAAATTCTAAGTACTTCATACAGGATATATGCTGAACAGAGCACTAAGTTTCTGTCTGAATTTTCAATAAAAAATATAAAGTATTTCTTAAGATGAAAGACTGCAATGACTAATACTACTTACCTGGAAAAGAGAAAGAGGTATAAAGAAATATAAAATGATATTTATATTTGAGTGAAATCTTCCAGTCACTTCTCCAAATACTGACAAATAATGATGTGTCTTCATAAGATGGGTAGAAAAAAATTATATGATTCACAAAAGAAACATAATGTGTGATTTGACAAACACAACTCAGGATTTCTATTTCCTTTAATTTTACTTAAAAATTACAGTTTTTGGTCATATGTTTTGATTAATGCCCAAATAATAACTTTTATGTTTTAAGAGGAAGATGTATGTTAGGCACTATAGATATTGGTTAAATAAGACATTCTATTTAGAATTTGAGTATGGAGTTTATCCATGTAGATAAAACCATAGTGTTCAATTCTAACTACTTACCTGCACATCTTTTTATACACAGGTTTTATTTCATTCTCATTGACACATGCAGCTGGGAGGATCATAGATTTAGATTTGGAAGAGACATCAGAGATCCTGTAATCTACCTGTTTTTATTGATGATAAAATAGGCTCTTGTTCAAAGTCAGCAAGGTGATAGCAGGGCTTAGATGTGAAGCCATATCCTTTCAAAATTCAGTCTTTTTTTTCCCCTGTTGTCTCTTATTTTTTCTCTAAGTCATTGTGTACATCTTAATGATGAACTAACTGCCTTGTCAGTTGACAGGTAAATTGTCAGCAATGGAACAACTTGCCAAATAGACACATCTTTCTGATTCTCAGTCAAAATTTCCAGACAAATAAATAGTTTTTGTTTTCCAACTTTTCTTATTCCTGTTGTTTCAGATAGGTCATCTGTCTTTGTGGATTAACTCCTAGTATGAAAACTACTACCACAGATGCAGACCAACAGTTTTTTTTTTCCTGAAGCATAACATGCTTAACACATTACCTGGACCACTGGAAGACTAAGTTACTCTCCTATGTAAACATAGCTGATGAGTATTTGACATGAAGCCGAATTCCTCTTAACTCCAGCTTTGGTCCTCTATGCCATCTATTAGTCTACCTCTGCATTTGAAAAGGGTCCTGTCATTAAAAGCCCTGAGTTCTTTGTTGACTCAATATAATTTTATTGAGATTGAAAAAATAAACAAGATGGCCAATTTTTCAGAAATGCAGTCACGAATAATTTAATTTTCCTCAATACGTATTTTAAACCATATATTTTTGAGGTGAAATAGTTCAACTAACATAGTGCCTCTCATAGCTTTACAATAGGGGGAGCTGTGAGCCTAGTAAAGAACTTAAAATATTGGTTCCATATACAGAATGAAAAAAGACTAAATAAATGACTTCAAAAAACATATTTTACTGTACAAAATACTGAATTATGTGATGAAACTAAGTGAAACAGAACATATGATGCTGTGTGTGGAATTTAAATGAACTGAGTTGGAAGCCTGCCTCCGACCCTACTAGGTATGTGACCCTGGACAAGTAGCTTAAGCTCTCTAAGCCTTAGTTTTGTCATCTGTAAAGTGGGAGTAAGAATAGTGCTTACTTCACAAGTTCATAATGAGGATCAACAGATATAATACATTTAAAGATCCATGTAAATTTTGCTATTAAATATATTTTTCCCTGTGTAAGAGTTTTTAAAGGTTTTTTAGTAAATGTTATGAAAACTATGTAAGGAAGTTTGTGAGATAAATGCATTGATAAGGCAAAGTTCAATTGTTAAGGGAATTTCGGTCCACCTGGGCACTGAATTAATTCTACCTAGGGCAGTTATGAGTGGATGGAAATGAAATATTTAAGAGAAAAGTGAATTAATTCACTTTGGGAAAGAATAAGGTGACTAAGACCTCTATTAGGTTCAACAGAGATTCTTTTGTAGAAGACCTATTAAATGTGGAAGTATAGGTTCAATGGGGATATACCTTCGAAGCTGCCGTGACCAGACAGCTCACCTCTGCAAACTAATTGTAGTCTATTAGACTCCATGACTTTAGCCTTTGAATACTGACTATAATTATTTTCTCCAACTCTTGCTTCAGACACACTGTCTCTGATTCCGATCACTTACATTTCTGATTTTGATCTCAAACATTCTAACTAATGCTTCTAAGTTTTTACTAAATCATTCAAACTCCTTCCCTTTTAACTGGCCCTGTTTTGTTCAAGAGAAATCTTATAGTTGTGTAGAATATTATAGTTGTAAGGTATCAGAGAGTCATCTTATATCAACCAGTCCTTGAACAACAATTCCCTCTTCAACATCTCCTGCCTCCATTAAATTGAGCAAAAAAGCTTCAGCTAACATAATGAGTAAGATAAGAGTAAGATAATGATAAGAGTCAGTTCTGCTATAATGTATGTTTTGAAAAAAGTGATTAACACATTAGGGAACATTTTGAGCATAACTTGAATTTCAAGTTTTGCATTATGCATGATTTCTTCCATGAGAAACGGTGAAAATACAGAAAACTAAATCATTGCACAATAACTCAAAAGCTGCCACCCTTCCAAGCAAATGTCAGGTCCTTATCAAAGTAAAGTATCATATTTATCGGACATCTTCTGGGGCAGTAAGAGCAATGAACAGAGATGAATCTGTCCTCACCTCTGACATTCCCTTTCAACAAGGTCTGTGCCCCAGAAGCTACCCATATTTCTTAACCTTTTTATCATGCAAAAAATAGGTACTATCAGTCTTATCTAGTTCCTATCTTTTATACATAGATGTATACGTGCATATACAATGTATATAGGTTTATATGTATACATGCATGCATATACATACATATATGGATGTGTGTACATGCATGTGTGTAAATACAGATGTCACTATTAAAGTTTTCAAGCGTAGTGTCACTAGCATTGTTTTCACCAAAGCTCTGGGATTTTTATTACACTATTTTTGCATAGCCTGGTAATTTTTTGGGGGAAGGGGAGTGCCTAACTATCTCTCCAAGATTATTTGAGTATAAAGAGAACTCTAAGGTATTCAGAACGTTAAGGTATTCATTACTAAGGTATTATGGAAGGGCTTCTTAAGAGATAGCATTTAAGTTGAGCCTCAAAGGAAGCTCTCCATTACTATCAGGATCAGATATAAAATGCCCATTTTTATGTTAAAAGTTCTTCACTTGGCTCCTTACATTTCCAGTTTTCTAAACTTTACTTCTATCTTCATCCCCTACTATCCAAAGATTTTCTTGTATATAACTTTCTTTTTTCACTGGCTGTTTTCTATGCTGAGAAGACTTTCCTTACCTCTGTGTTCTGGCTTCCTTGATGTCTTTCAAGATTCTGGTCAAATATCCACTTTTGTTAGTGGCCTTACCTGATTCCCCCTATTTCTAATATACATTATTTATATCTTTAATATATATGTGCATATATACATATATGTGTATGTGTGTGTATATATATATGTATATATATATATATATTTATGTATATGTATGTATGTATATATCTTCCTTTGTTGTCTCCTTAATGTGAATTCCTTGAAGGCAGGGCTTTTTTAAAAAAACATTTTCTTTTTACCCAATGTCGCTTGATACATAGCAAGTACTTAATAAAAGCTTCATGATTGACTGATGACTGAAAAGTTCTGAGCAGAAGAGTAGTATAGACTTTGAAGCAAAAAGATTATTTATTCCTTAAATATTTTATGATTCACATCTAAATCCATCTGGAGAAGGAATTATTTTCCCCTCATTTGAATTTCCTTTATGGCTTACTCATTTTTCTGAACTTTACATTTAATTTTTTTATTTACTTATTTTATTTTATATTTTGGTAGCTATTCATCCATTTCATTTAACTATTTTTAGTTTTGTTGCCATACAACTGAGTATCATAGCTTTGACATTTTGTTTTCCTTGTCTTTATTTTGCTCTTTGTTCCTAACACAGGCAAGTTTCTTCTTTGCTATTTTGGAATATGGCTTTCATCTTTCATCATTTTTTGAGGGGACAAAAACAATTTATATTTTATCTTAATGAAATATATCAATTACTTTGATTTGTAGAAACTTCAGATGTTCTTTTGATCTGGATCACTTGAATTTTTGCTATTGGTTTTCCTTCTTTCTTTTCATTATAGACTTCTCTATTTTATTTAGATTTCCACAGTCTTTTCAAACTTATGATGCTCTTATTTGCTCTTTACATTTTTCTTTAAGAGCTAAAATTTCCTTCCCTATTTCTTCTTTAATTAATGTTTTTGGTTCTCTATCATTTCAATTGCTTCATTTTAATTTCTATGTCTTGAGTTTTGCTGCAGTCTTGCTTATTTTTCCAGAATTTTTTCCCTTCAATTTTCCTTTATCTCATAGTATGTATTCATTACATTGGGGTCTATTTCATTTACCCATTTCTTGCTTTCTACTGGTAGCAGTTTATTTCGAAGGGTTTTTTTTGTTTTCTTTCTTTTTTTTCCAGTTTTGAGGTGGTGAAGATGAGTTGGTATTGAACATGACCTCTAACAATACTGCTGACATTTTGAAGTCAGCGTTTTTCTTCACATAAATTGTTTAGTTAGATCTATTCTGGCTTATTAAAGAATGGGAGAGGTAGAAAGACAGAGAAAAGACAGAGATAGAAAAGGGGGTGAGGGAGATGGACACATGGTGTTGACTTGTGATAATCATAAAACTTTGACATAAGGCATAACCCCTCCTCTTTCTTCTAATCTATTATTTGGACTGGAGTTGAGAAAAGAATACATTGAAATAACAATACCAGTCACCTTCTTACGCAAATAATTAGACAGTAAAGAGCCTTTATTCGCTTGTTACAATATGTCCATAATGAAATTAAATGTACCTCACTAACAAGTCTCAGACTATATATAAGAAATGAAGGAGAGTCAGACATGTATCAGAAATGACTTTGACATTTCAGTTTTGGGGGATAAACAATAAAAGGTAATGTTGACTTAGATGTGAAATTGAAGAAGGAAAGGATTTTGAAACACAAAATACTTTTCAGTGTTTTTTAGGAGACAAATATTGAAATTGATTTGTCTGCACATTGTAATTAAAACACTCATGTGAAGCTTATTTAACAAAACTATTTTTAATGTTTGTTAGATAAAGCCCTATGCAAAAGCAATTATAATAAATCTATTTATAATTAAAAAATAAGAAAAAAATGAACTGTATTGTTCAAGCTCCATATCTTTCCATAAAATAAAATTATATTGACTTTCTCTAAAGTGCTCATGACAAAATTTGTAATATAATTTTATGTATATATGCAGAGTAAGAATAGCAATAAGAAAGTAATTAAAACATTAATCCTTAATTATATTGTATAGATTTTGAAATACTTTTTTGAACTTTCAAAATGCATCAAAATTTAAGTCAGTGCAAAACAAAAAATACACATAGAACATTCTTAAAGGATGTGTCCATTATGGCAAAACTCCCATGAAAATATTTGTAGTTGGGTTTGAAGAAGGCAAATGCTGATACCTTGCTATCAATATTTGAAATTATGAATAATTTGTTATTAATGACAAGCAATTACTATGTCATTTGGAATCTGAATCTTAAAAAGTTGCTAGAAAATGGAGATGGATGTCATTTTTTTTTAATTTATTTATTTATTTAGCTTTTTACATTCATTTTCACAAATTTTGGGGTTCCAAATTTTCTCCCCTTTTCTCCCCTCCCCCCACCCCAATACCCCAAGCAATCTAATTTTCCCTATCTCCAATCTGTCCTCTCTTCTGTCATCCCTCCCTTCCCTTGTCTCCATCTTCTCTTTTCTCCTGTAGGGCCAGATGACTTTCTATTCCTCATTAACTGTATGTCTTCTTTCCTAGTTACAACAACAATACTAAACAATTGTTCCTAAAACTTTGAATTCCAAATTCTCCCCATCCCTCCCTCCCCACCCATTCCCTTTGGTACGGCAGGCAATTCATTATAGGCCATATCTGTGTAACTTTGCAAATGACCTTCCTAATAGTCGTGCTGTGTAAGACTAACTGAATTACCATCCCTCCTAACCTGCCCCTCATTGTTTCTCTTCTGTCTTTTGATCCTGTCCCTCCCCGAGTGTTGACTTTCAATTACTCCCTCCTCCCTTTGCCCTCCCTTCCATCATCCCCCCCCCCCCCCGCAATATCTCCTTCTCCCCCGCTTTCTTATACTATAAGATAGGTTTTCATACCAAAATGACTGTGCATTTCACTCCTTCGTTTAGTCAAATGTGATGAGGGTAAACTTCTTGTTTGTTTTTTTTTTTTCCTCAGCTCTCCTCTTTTTCCCTCCACTAAAAAAATCTCCTACTTGCCTCTTAAATGACATATAGTTACCCCCTTCCATTTCCCCCTCTTTCCTCTCACTACATTTCTCTCTCACCATTTACCTTAATTTCTTTTAAGGTATGGTCCCATCCTATTCAGTTCAATCTGTGCTCTCTGTCTCTGTATGTGAATGCATGTGTGTATGTGTGTGCATGCGTGTACATGTGTATGTGTGGTCCCACCAACTACCCAGATACTGAAAAGTTTTAAGAGTTAGAAATATTGTCTTTCCCTGTAGGAATGTGAACAGTTCATTTCTGGTAAGTCCCTTAATACTTCTCTTTGCTGTTTACTTTTTCATGCTTCTTCTCATTCTTGCGTTTGAAAGTCAAATTTTCTTTTCTGCTCTGGTCTTTTCATTAAGAATGATTGAAAGTCCTCTGTTTCATTGAAAGACCATATTTTCCCTTGAAGTATTATACTCAGTTTAGCTGGGTAGGTGATTCTTGGTTTGAGTCCTAGTTCCTTTGCCTTCTGGAATATCCTATTCCATGCCCTTCGATCCCTTAATGTAGAAGCTGCTAGATCTTGAGTTATCCTGATTGTATTTCCACAGTACTGGAATTGTTTCTTTCTAGCTGCTTGCAAGATTTTCTCCTTGAGCTGGGAGTTCTGGAATTTGGCCACAATGTTCCTAGAAGTTTCTCTTTTTGGATCTCTTTCAGGTGGTGATCGATGGATTCTTTCAATACTTATTTTGCCCTCTGGTTCTAGAATGTCAGGGCAGTTTTCCTTGATAATTTCATGGAAGATGATGTCTAGGCTCTTTTTTTGATCATGGCTTTCAGGTAGTCCCATAATTTTTAAATTGTCTCTCCTGGATCTATTTTCCAGGTCAGTTATTTTTCCCATGAGATATTTCACATTCTCTTCCATTTTTTTGTTCTTTTGGTTTTGTTTGGTGATTTCTTGGTTTCTCATAAAGTCATTAGACTCCATCTGTTCCATTCTAATTTTGAGAGAACTATTAAATTCAGTGAGCTTTTGAGCCTCTTTTTCCATTTGGCTCATTCTGCTTTTGAATGCATTATTCTCCTCATTGGCTTTTTGAACCTCTTTTGCCAATTGAGTGAGCCTATTTTTCAAGGTGTTAATTTCCTCAGCATTTTTTTGGGTCTCCTTTACCAAGGTATTGACCTGTTTTTCATACTCTTCTTGCATCTTTGTCACTTCTCTTCCCAGTCTTTCCTCCACCTGTCTAACTTGCTTTTCAAAATCCTTTTTAAGCTCTTCCAAGGCCTGAGCCCACCCGCCACCCCCCCTGGGGTGTCTGGGGTACTGAGGCCCCGCCCTCCACATCTTTCCCTGATGGCAAGAATACGTTCTTGTCCTCTCCATCAGATCCGAAGGTCGGGATCATTTGCACTTGTTGGAAAACACTCTCTATAGTCTTATTTTTCTTCCCTTTTCTAGGCATTTTCCCAGCCAGTTACTTGACTTCTGAGATTCCTTTCCACCTCCGCCTGGATCTGCCGAGCTAGTGCTTGGCCTCTGAGATTCAAATGCAATTTCCACAGCAAGCTTTAGTTCTGGCGCAGGGGTGGGGGCAGGGCCGCCTCCCAAACTCGGTCCCTCAGGGGCTTTCTGCAGAGACTTTCAGGAATGGAGCGGGTGGGGGCAGGGCCGTCTCCCTGGCTCAGCTCCCTCAGGTTGGAAAGACCTTCAGTATTGAAGATCCTACCTGCTGCTGGGGGATTCCTGAGTCCTGGGCCGCTGCGCCTCAGCCGCCGCCCCCGTCTCTGCCGCAGCCGCTTCCTCCCGAGGGGGCCGGAGTCACGGAGATGCTCCGCTCCTTTCCCCTAGCCCAGCCTTCTTTCTCACTGACCTGTAGCTTCTGTGGGCGGAGGGACTTTCCCAGCTGCCGGAGCTTCCCCGGGAGCTTCCCTTTCTGAAGCCTGCTTGGGTCAGCTTCTCTGGGGCCGCGGCCAGGGGTGGGGGTGGGGTCCGCTTTCCGGAGTGCGATGGACCCCGGGGATGGCTCTCCAGGGCTCAGTGAAACGGAAATCTCTTCCCCTATGTTTATGCACCCCCTACAGTGATTCAGAATTTATGGGGATCTCCTTTTACCTCAATTCCATGGGTTGTGGGCTTGGAGCTCATAAATGTGCGTCCTTCTACTCCGCCATCTTGGCTCCGCCCCCCTCATTTTCCAATTAAAACTATATGCATACTCTTTCCACTTTATCTTAGAAATGGAACCACTACTTATTAGCCTTGAATTTCTCTTGCTTTTCATTTTTCATACTTCATTATATTAATTAGTAATTCAATTTTGTTCTATTTCAAAACAGAAAAAATGGGAAGGGGCAATTTTTATCTTATTTAATGTGTGTATATCTTTATCATGGTATATTCCATCTGAGTATCATGAATAGAAAATTTATTCATCAGAGAACAATTGACTAAATGACCAATATATTAGCGGTCAGAAGTCTTGGTGACTGGTCCTGTCCCACTCTGTTCCCCATTGTAGAAGAGGGCTTTCTGAGAGAGGAAAAAAGAAGTTACTGATGTATCCTTGGACTTTAGTCATGTAACATTTCTAAGTCATCAGTTGCCTCATTGAGAAAATGAGAAAAATTAATTAATTAAACAGCAAATAAACCATTATTAAGTATGTATGCTTTGCCAGATACTGTGTCAAGCCCTTAGTCTATAAAGAAAGGTATAAGAAACTAACTACTTTTAAGAAGCTTAATTTAATAGGGAAAACAATGCACAAACCAAAATGAACAAATAGGTTATGATAAGGGTGAATTGAAAATAATCAACATAGAGAATGTACTTGAATTAAGGGCAATGGAATAGACTTCAGTAGAAAGTAGAGTTTTAGTGAGGACTTGAAGGAAGTGGGAGAAGGTAGGAGGCAAAGATCAAGAGAGACATTCCCAGCATGGGGAGTACCCAGCAAAATGCCTAGAGTCTAGAGATGGAGTATCTCTTGAGAGGATCAGTAAGGTGGCTGATGTCACAGCACTTCAGGACATGTAGAGGGCATAAGGTGTATGAAGACAAAGAAAGTGGCAGATTATGAAGGACTTTGAAACCCAAAATCTATCTTATATTTGAACCTGGAGAAAATAGGGAGTCACTGGATTTTATTGAGTAAGTGATCCTATGATCATATCCATGGTTTTGAAGGATCACATTGATAAATGAATGGGAGATGAACTGGAGTGGGAAGTGTGACAGAGAAACTAATCAATAGCCTTTTGCCGTAATCTAGACATGATATGGTAAGAGACAAAATAAGTACCAAAATAGTTACAGTCTCAAAGGAAAGAAGGGGGCCTCTAAGGGAGATGTTACAAGATCTCTTTGATGGGCAATAGTTTGAATATGGTGAGTCAAAAAGAAGAATCAAGGATGACAACTAGGTCCCATGTCTGGATGACTTTCTAGTCTATTTTTATCATGGGGAACTTAAGAAGAAGGGAGGGTTTATGGGGAAGGAAAAATAATGAGTTCACTTTTAGATCTGTTGAGTTTAAGATGTCTATCTGACATCCATTTTGAGATATTGACAACAGGAACTTGGAAAGGTGCAAGTGGAGGTCAGTAGAAAGGCCAGGTCTGGATAAGCAGATATGAAACTCATCAGCATAGAGATCCTAATTGAATCTACAGGAGCTGATGAGATCATGAAGTTTTAGCATCTAGGGAGAAGAGGTGAGTCTAGAACAGAGCCTTAGAATATCCATGTGTAGCAGGTGTGACCTGGATGAAGATTCAGATCATTTGGAAAAGAACCAAGAGAAAGTAATGTCACCAAAAATGGCTTAAAAAGAGTCAAGAAGAAGGTAGTGTTCAAAAGGATCAAAAGTTGTAGAGACATAAACAGGATGAGGATTGAGAAAAGGATAATAATAACACAGTTACAAGGATCAAACTGTTTTATATCAAAATGCTTTGAAAATAAGAATGGTGTATTTACAAATTTGAATGGAGGATTTGCATTTGTAATAAATCCTGCCATTCTTTGAATTAGTGTTCTGTAAACTCTCTCCCAGTTGAAACCATAAATTATTTCTATGACTAATTATTCTAAAATTATTAATCTCTAGTAGAAAATATCATTTAGGACCCAAATTATGACTTTGCCCAGTTACCGAAAACCATGTTCTCATTAAATCAAGACAAATCAAAATTTTTGAAGATTTAAAAGCAAGGAGTGAAAAAAATGTGAAAGTCAACAGAGAAAGAAATCTGTAAATACAGACTGCTAAAATAAGGGGTAAAATTAGGATCTCAATGGGGAACTACATACAGTATATTAGAAAAAATATACACACTAGCATAATCCTGGTCCACCCCCTCAGACACTGGGGTCATGATTTATTGCCTTGTGGGGAAAGCACAAGTTTCATTCTATTCACTGTATTTGATAATGCAGGGAAAACAACAATGATATGTGTCAGTGAAAATTTATCCTTTCCTCATCCTCCAAAGCTGAAGAAAATTCACTACTACAAGTAACCAATGCTCTTTGAGTTGCTAAAGACAACAAATGCTCCAAAAAGGGATTGTGAATTATGCATTGTGATAGCACTTCTCAGTGCCACTTTTTTCCTTTCCTCCTTAGAGTCTTTGTTTATGGTAAATGTGCCCCATAGTTAACAGCACTTCACCAGCTAATTACTACTCTGCCCTGTTGTAGTTGAGCATCTTTGGAAAAACTGACTGAAGGTTAAAAACAGTCATTTGAGAGGATCAACTTCCCACGAAGGCTAGAGATGACAGAAATTTAAATCCTTTTGTATCCTGGTAATCCATATTAAAGCCAGTAACTAAATCAGAAAAATCTCAACAAACTTAATTTAGGTGAAATATCCCTACTTATTCAAGGTGTGTAGTTAGAAGCTGACCAACCACAGCCCATAACAGAGGAAAGAACATTACTTTAGGGTCGAATGACTTGGGTTCAAGTCCAACTTCTTTATGCTTACTCTCTGTGTGATCTTGGGTAAATTAGGTGCCTGCTCTTCCTGGTTCCAAATTTCCTCAAATAAAAAATGAAAAAGTTGGACTACATGACCTCTGTGGTCAATTGCAATTCCAGATCTAAAATCCTGGCAACTATATCTAAAACAATTAACTTAAAAAATGGAAATATATTTGTATCTATAACTCAAGGCAATCACTGAAGGAATTATTTTCTCATTATGTATTTTAATCATGTAAATTTATGTATGGCATTCTCAATTTTGAAATGAAATATATATTTCCCTAAGGTAATGTCAACAGATTTTTGTACTCAGAAAGGGCTTGGACTGGAAATTTGAACTTCATGTCAGATCAAACTAAATAGTAACAATGTCAAAGGAATGGCATTATGGTCATCGTAAACCAATCATGTGTAGGAAAATAAAATATTGTTGCATATGGTATATATTTGACTTGTGCAATTACTAAAGCATAGCATTCACCCAGAAGCCATTTTTTTAATTTAATTTAATTTTTTAATGTTTTACAATCATTTCCTTAAAGTTAAGATTTTATCCCTTCCACCCTTCCCCCACTACTCCCCTCCCTCCCCATGACAGCATACAATTTTGTATAGGTTCTACATATACTTTCCTATTGAGCACATTTTCACTATAGTCATGCTATGTAGTCAAACTAAAATAAATGGAAGAAATCATATAAAAATCAAAACATAATACACTGAAACCCACACACACACAAATATGATCTGCTACATTCTGCCAATGACTTCCACATTTCTTTCTCTGAGTGTGGAAGGAATTTTGCCTTAGAAGACCGACATTAGGATTTTTTTTTTTCTCAATAAGTTCTTGTGTTATTACAAAGTTCCAAGTCTACCAGAAAAAACTCTCACACACTTTGGTCGTTGCTGTGCACAAAGTTCTCCTGGTTCTGGTCCTTTCACTCAGCATCAGGTCATATAAGTCCTTCCAGGCCTCCCTGAAGTCTTCTTGTTCATCATTTCTTATGGCGCAATAGTACTCCATTACATTCATATACCATAATTTATTCAGCCATTCCCCAACTGATGGGCATCCCCTTGACTTCCAGTTTTCGGCAACTACAAAGAGTGCTCCTATAAATATTTTTGTACATGTGGAACCCTTTCCTGTTTTTATAATCTCTTGGGGATACAGTCCTAGTAGCGATACTTCTGGGTCAAAGGGTATGCACATTTTTGTAGCCCTTTGGGCATGGTTCCAAACCATTCTCCAGAAGGGTTGGATGATCTCACAGCTCCACCAATGAATCAGTGTTCTAACTCTCCCACATCCTCTCCAGCATTTATCATTTTCTTGTTCTATCATGTTTGCCAATCTTATAGGTGTGATGTGGTACCTCAGAGTTGTTTTGATTTGCATCTCTCTAATCAATAGTGATTTAGAGCATTTTTTCATATGATTATAGATATCTTTGATTTCTTCCCCTGAAAATTGATTGTTCATATCCTTTGACCATTTATCAGTTGGGGAATGACTTGTATGGTTATGTATTTGAGTCAGTTCTCTATATATATTCTAGAAATGAGGCCTTTATCCCCGAGCTTAGCCGTAAAAATTTTTTCCCAATTTACTACATCCCTCCGAATTTTAGTTGCATTGGGTTTGGTTGTGCAAAAACTTTTCAGTTTAAAGTAATCAAAATTATCCATCTTGCATTTCATAATGCTTTCTATCATTTCTTTAGAAAAAAAATTCTTCCCCTCTCCATAAATCTGATAAATACACTATTCCTTGCTTCTCCAGTTTATACATGGTATCAATCTTTATACCTAAATCATGTACCCATTTGGACTTTATTCTTGTGTATGGTGTCAGGCATGGGTCTATGCCTAATTTCCGCCACACAGTTAACCAGTTTTCCCAGCAATTTTTGTCGAACAGTGAGTTCTTATCCCAGAAGCTGGGGTCTTTGGGTTTATCAAACAGGAGGTTGCTATATTCCTTGCCTACTGTGTGTTGAGTGCCAAGTATATTCCATTTGTCTACCCCTCTGTTTCTTAGCCAGTACCAAGTGGTTTTGATAATTGCTGCTTTATAGTACAATTTGAGGTCTGGTACCGCTAGGCCACCTTCCCAAGCATTTCTTTTCATTAGTTCCTTTGATATTCTGGACTTTTTGTCCTTCCAAATGAATTTTGATATTATTTTTTCCAGCTCTAGAAAATAATTATCTGATAGTTTAACTGGTATGGCACAAAATAAGTAGATTAATTTAGGTAGAATTGTCATTTTTATTATATTAGCTCGGCCTACCCATGAACTGATGTTTCTCCACTTACTTAAATCTGACTTTATTTGTGCAAAAAGTGTCTTGTAATTGTGTTCATATAATCCCTGGGTTTGTTTTGGCAGGTAAATTCCTAAGTATTTTATAGTGTCTACTCTAGCTTTAAATGGGATTTCTCTTCCCATCTCTTGCTGTTGGACTTTGTTGCTAATATATAGGAATGTAGAAGATTTGTGTGGGTTTATTTTGTAACCTGCAACTTTGCCAAAGTTGTTTATTATTTCAAGTAGTTTTTTACTTGAATCTCTGGGATTCTCTAAGTATATCATCATATCATCTGCAAAGAGTGATAACTTAGTTTCTTTGGCTATTTTTATTCCTTCAATTTCTTTATCTTGTCTAATTGCTACTGCTAACATTTCTAGTACCATATTGAATAATAATGGTGATAATGGGCATCCTTGTTTCACCCCTGACCTTATTGGAAATGCATCTAGCTTATCCCCATTGCATATAATGCTTGCTGAAGGTTTTAGGTAGATACTGCTTATTATTTTATGGAAAGTTCCCTTTATTCCTATGTTCTCCAGTGTTTTTAATAGGAATGGGTGTTGTATTTTGTCAAAAGCTTTTTCTGCATCTATTGAGATAATCATGTGGTTTTTGTTAGTTTTGTTGTTGATATGATCAATAATGCTAATAGTTTTCCAGAAGCCATTTTTTAAAAAATGTCTAAAAAAAAAAAGAGACATTTGGAGCTATAGGTGTAAAGGACAGGGCGCTGAAGGAGTGGGCAGGGAACAGTCAATTTGTGCCTGCTGGCATAGCTCCCTCCCATGGGAGAATAGAAACATTGTGAAGTTGGCTTAGTGCCTGGACCGTTGGGAAATAATAATTGAGCCAGAGCCATAGGTTAGAGATTCACAGAACTTCAGAGCTAGAAGAGGTTGTAGCCTGTCTAACCCTGCTCTGGGGCTTTGAATAAAAGTTCAGGAGTCAGAGGCTTGGCCCTCAGTTCTTCTTGCCAACACACTAACTCATTCCATGACCTTGAGGAACTCATTTAACTTCTCTGCAGCTCAGTATTTTGGAAATAATACTTGTTAGCAAAGCATTTCAAAGTTCTTTATTGAAAACTGATATATAAATGCAAATAGCATTTTACTAGAATTATTACTATATTGGATTGAATAAAGGGCTAGGGTTTTACTTTTTTTTTTCATTTTCACACATGCTAAAAAAGCAATTCCTCATTTTCTAAGCTAAAAATTTATATTCATGGAAAAATCTCTAGTAAATCATTTTATCCTTATGCCACTCTGAACCTTCTAAGGTCACAGGAAGTTGCTTCAAGACAGTTTATTGCATATGATATTTTTTTTAAAATTAAATGAATGCAGTACTGCTGATCACTGATTTTTGATAATGTCAGTATCACTAGATATCAAAGTCACAAAGTTTTTACATAGCGAAACACTAGTAGATCGTCTCCCTATTTTTCCTGTATCCTAGGTTTAGGGAAATAGCAAGTAGAATCAGATAACCTGTTGGATTTACAGTTAGAAAGACATGAGTTCAAATATCACCTCTGACTCTGATTTACAGGATACATATTAGCTAATCACATAACTGTTCTAAACCTATCTCAAAAATTTGTGGTGAAGTTAAAATGGGATAATCTCTGTAAAGCAGAAGTCTTATTAAATTGTTACAAAATTTGTTTTCTAGTTTATTAATATTTTTACATACTTTGTTTATTGTAGAGGAACAAATAGTTTCATTCAGCCAACATGTTAAGCATGGAAACAAACTTTTTATCTGTCAAAAAGTTGCAAATTAGATTCAACTGATTCCTAGGAAATTAAACCAGCTTCCATATAAGTTGTCACGTCAATCAACAAACATTTACTAAGTATTATGTGCCAGACACTGTGCTATGCTCTAGGGATACAAAGAATGATAAATAAATTGCTAGTGATTTCAGGCACTAATAAAATGCTAAATATCTACATTTTCAATGGCTCAGAAACATAAATTCTTTCCTCAAATCAAACTATAATTATTTTCTTGGAATTTTTTCTAAGATAGACTTTTCAGGAGTTTTCTCATATGTATGAGTCAAACCTCAGGCTTTCTTGCTCTCAGGAAAATTTTTTATCCACCATGCCATGCTGCCTCTAATTCATATCATTTGCATATGTGTGCAAAATATGGGTATTTTCTGTGCATTTAAATGAATAAATAAATCCTCAGAAGTAAGACTAATACCAGATTGTCATGATTGTATAAGAGGGGTCCAAAGTATTATGATAATTCAGAAAAAAAAATTCTTCTACAGGGAAAGAGAAGCCAGACAAAGGAAGGGACGTTTTAAGCCAGACCTTGAAGGATTTGAAGGATTTTAAAGTTATATTTTAGTAAAACATGTCAAGGGAGAATATGAAAAATGAATTAGAAGACTGACTAGAGAAACAGACCAAAAGAGAAGTTTAGAGTAAGGCTCTCTCCTCTTCCTTATTAACCAAAGCACCCATGCAATCATTTAGCGTTTGTTGCATGATTTAAAGAGGGCAACTAAGTGGTTCATTTGGTACAGTGCCAGGTCTGGAGTCAGGAAGACCTAAGTTTAAATCCTGTTTCAGACCCTTGCTAGCTGTGTGATCCTGGGAAAGTCACTGTTAGCCTCAATTTACCTCTAAAATGAGGATAATAACAGCATCTAACTCTTAGAGTTGTTGTGAGGATCCAGTGAGATAACACTTGTAAAATACTTAGTCCAGAGCCTGGCACAAAGGAAGTGCTATTTAAAAAACCTATTTATTATTATTACTTATTAATATTATTATTTACTATACCAGGAATTCAACATAGATGTTTCTTTCAAGGAACATAAAATTTAAAGACATGCAGGAAGGCAAGACAGTAATTATATGTGTGTATACATATGTATTTTTTGCAAAGCACCTTATATGTGTTATTTTACCTTTACAACAAGCTGTGACAGAAGGGCTATTATGTTATCTCTATCTTACAAATGAGGAAACAAAGGTGAGAAAGATTAATTATCACAATAGTAATCTGTGATGGAGAGAAACTGAGGCACAAAATACACAGGGTGATTATTTATTACCAAGGCTAACAATTGCCAATAAGTGAGATCCCAAAGACCCTCAGTGTCCAGGAATATACCTGACAAAGCTGCTTTTTATACAATTGGTTACATAAGCTCCAGTGATGCAAAGTAAATTAAGACTGTGATTAATCTGTCAGAGATAAGGGTGTGCTTAAATTTGACATAGTCATGCTGACTTGCAAAAGGTGAGGGTTCCGAAGTCCATGGTTAGAAGAAAGCACAGAGTTAGTCAACTTCTTCTTGGGAGTCTGAAAAGCCCATTGTCTGAGACCCCCTAAACCAGAGTGGTAGGGTACAAGTTTTACGTATGACCAGCCAAATTATCTCATGACCAAGTCTACTTATCTTCCTTCATCTTTTCTGGGGTAAGATGGATTGACAGCAGAGAAAAAGGGAAGTAAAACTCTATAAAGTAATCAAATTATTTTATAAACTCTACTGTTAAGAAGTAAAACTAAACCTTTAAATCAAATTAATTCTTAAATATTGATTCTAGTGATTAAATAAAATTCCAAAACAATAATTAATAAGTAATAGAAAATAAAGTTGCGATTAAATTTTTAATTTCACATTCCCCTCTCTGATTCTATAGTCAAAGTTGATATATTTAGGCATGATCAGCATCCGTTGGAATTAAATTAGTAATTGGGCAATGGAAAGCAATATCTACAGTGTTTACCATTTTATACAGGGTCAGTCAATGAGAGGTTCGGTTATTAGTGGTGGTGGTTCACCATTATAAAAGGCCCAGCAAAAGGTCAAAATTCTCTCAAGCTTTCTTCATCTGTTGTGATAACTAGACAGGAATAGATTTCCATGACTTGAGAGTACTTTGATGCTACAGACTAAAGCCTTGCTACCTATGGTTGGTACATTGACAAAACCCTCTGGGGGAAGTTTCCTTTGTTAAGAGAGCCTTGCAGAGAAAATGGCATATGAGGGAGGTATAATTTACATGTTTTCCAGGTAATACAATGATCAAGTACCTTTGTACCCTAGCAATCCCCTCAGTAACCATTTAATTTCCAGTTGAGTTTCAGATGTCTCAGATATTCATGTGGTCCCTGGAAAAAGCTTCAAATGCTCTCATTCTGGAATAGATCTCCATTGATGGCAGCTCTGAAGGTGGATCTTCAAAGAAGGGCTGGTCACTTTCAAAGATGCCTAGGTGTTTTTGCTGTAAATCTATAGAAAACAAGTCTCAATATATTTTAATAGCTTATTGGTGAAGTATAGAACCTCAAATTAGGAACCCACAGCAGAAATTTCAGTAAATTTAATTCCTATATATCTCCAACTATTTTTTTTAATATTTATTAATACTAAAAGAAAGGCATGACAGGCTGACATAAAATTAGTCTTTCATATGTTTCAGTCTTTATTTCAGAATCAAAACTCATAAAAGGAAAAAAAAAACTTAAGCCCTTTAAAACTAGAAACTACATCAATAGACCAAAACTAGAAACTACATCAATAGACCACTCTATATTCCATGAAGTTAATTTGTATTTTAGAGCCAATGACATACATATCTTGTTGCTCCTCAAGATTGTGTACTCCATTTAATTTCAAAAATTTATATTCATTATATCTGTATCTATCCTTATCTAAATCTAATTACAACCCATCCCCCTTCAAGAGGATATCATGATCATGTTAACATAATGAATGGATATAATAGTATAGATATCCCATAAACTAAATAACCTATCACTTGTTAAGGCCTCATGATCTCTTATTTATCATTGAAATGGAAATTTAAAATGATTCCTTATTACCCAGACATATATTATTCAATCTAAAGTCAGTAATAGGGTTTATTTCCTATGTTTATTACAATGAAAAAAATGAGGTATATATAATATATTTATTATTATATATTTATTTTATTTTTTATGATTTAATAATATCTAATAATTAATTAATCAAGTCTGATATTTTTCCTATATTTATTACAATGAAAAAATGAGGTATATATTATATATAATATATATATAATATATACATTATTTACCATTGAAACTTACCTTGTGAGGGAAAAGGAAGGGACATGGAAGTAATGTCCCTTAGTTTTTGTTTGATTTCAGGGGTGAGCCATAGTCAACAGCCAATTCTACAGAAAGGCCCACAGCGGTCCACAGGGTATCACAGTCAGGCTCCTATATCTAGGTGGGAAGATATCTTGTTTATTGAGATGAGGAATCGAAGTCAAGAGAATCCTATCTCTCCTTCACAAGATCATTCCCTCGATTTTCCTAGATACAAACACCCACCAAAGCAGTCCTCAGACTACAGGAGCACATGGCAGTTCCCTTGAATGGTGGACTAGTGGTCTTATGAGAGGTCAGATACTGACGCCTGAAATCAAAAACTTAGATTAGTAGTACCCTAAAGTCCCAAAAAATTTTTCCACACACAGGAAAATTTAACTAGTTTCACATTAAGGCTGTTATTGTTATTTTCAAGTGTTACAAAGTACCAGAACATTCTATTGATTTTTCATGGAAGAACAATTACATTTTGAACTTATCGTTAAATACAGTGAGCACTACTTCACAAGACAGTGAAAAGGGTCCAAAATATAGCTTCAGTGAATAATAATTATTAACAGATATAATTCCATGAATTCCCAAGTGATCTTAAATGAAACTTGGCCTTTATTTAAAGTTCACTAGTAAATTTTCCATTTTGGTTGCGAATGGTCCATGTTCCTCAAACAGCAGCACTAGTTTCACAAAAGACTGTCAGAAGGGTTGGTAAATTCTTCGGATTGAGCCTGAAATCCCAAGGAAACTCACAGACAAGAAAGGGTCATTTTGCCATTCTTTTATCCCAAGACCTCATTATTATTATTTTTTAATTTAAAACAAAATATACCCTATGAAGCAACTCAAAGTTTTCAAGCATATAGTAATATTATTTAAAAGAAACATTTATAATCTAATACCATTCAGATCAAAAGGGAAAATAACTTGCCTTAACAAACTTCTTACCTTGCATAACAAAAGCAAAAAATGTACATACCCAATATCATGTATTTAACACATGAAATTTATTACTAGTCACATGACAATAATTCAACGGAATGCATTTTTAAATTATCTTGCAGGAAAACAAATCATCCTGTCTCTTTTGGTATTTTACTACACATATTCAGTGGTATCTAAACCCCACTGTAGAGCTATTCTTTATGGAGTAATTTAAGTCACTTAAAGAAATAATGAGTTCATTTATATAATGCCAACAACAAGCCAGGCTTTTTTCTACTTTGTAAAGATGACAGAATTTCAGAGGCTTGTTTTCTGTGGTACTTAAGAATGTTTAGATTTGATTTCTCAATTATAATCTGGGCCACTTGCTAATTTATATTACAATACTGCTATAAATAGTAAGACTGCCATTTTTCCCTTTAGAAGGCTACTTTAGAGGAAAATATAATCCACTGAGTATGTAACAATTTTTAAATAATCTTGCTATCTTTTAGCAGTCCAGTTCATAAGAAACAGAAACTTCTATTTTTTTTTAGCCAAATGTCATCAATTTAGTTGATTTCAAAATAACAATTCACTTCTGGGGTAATTTTGCTTACTACTACTCTTATCTTCAATTTTTAGTATAGTGCCTGATACATAGTATGCATTTGATAAATGATTTTGCATTTATTCATTCATTATTTCAGCCTCAAAAAAGAAGACAGTGGATGAATACCCCAAGTGTTTAGGAGGCTTTGGAAAAGGCATCCATCTTGCAATTGATTACATGAAACTGAGCTTTTCATCCTCTGCTATTATATGTGGTTCTCTAATTGTTTCATGTGAAAGGCTATTTTGTTTTCTCTCTTCCAAACAATTTTTAAGTTTCTTCAAGGCAGGGAATATGCCCCATGTATTTTTTTTTTTTTACTTTCCAGAATACTTTGCATATTTTCAGACTAATAATAAGTGCTCAGCTAACATGTTTTTTTTTGCTTTATTCAAATGCATGTGAAAACACTTTGTTAATTTTAAAGCACCATATATTTTAGTACTTCAGTGGGTCTGTAATCGCATTGATGTGATTAATCTCTTCTTCGGTGCCTATGAACCTATTTTCAACCTGTGTAATTTTTTTCATATTCATTCATTGACACTCAATAGAGGACATACTTAATGACTTAGAATCTTTTATCTATGATTTTTTTTCTATTTGTGAGTTATCAATGAAATTCTTGAACCCCCACTCTGTGATCCTTCACTTTTGGCATATAACTGGGACACTGTTTTCAGTCATCAAATGCATGATTTCAACATGAACTGTTGTTACTCGCTAACATCAATGTTCCTGTTTCTCACCTTTCTTCTTCATGTTCTAATTTCTTACCACATTATAGCCACGTAAACTTCTTTCTGTCTATTTTTTCTCTTAGTGTCTATTGATTTCTTTTTTTTTTTTTGGCTTGTACATAAATTGGATTTGGGTGAAGCAGAATTACATGAATTCATTGACCTCATTCTCTGTTTCAGAGTCCTCTCAATCCATTGGCATGGCAAAGTCAAAACGACTGATAATGACTCAATACAGTGGACAACCTCCAAGAAACTCCATAGTGCCTGCTTCAGCTGCCTTCATGGTCATTGGAATAAAATTTTCTCATCCACATATTCCACCAGTAGAAGTTTCCACCAGCCTGGTGTAGATACTCCCTCTAACTCACAGATGGGTTTGAGACCCTTCAGTGACCCTCAATCTGTTTCAACCCATCTACTGAAATGATTTACTAGGGTGTAGCCACTGCACAAGCTATAGTATCTTGGAGTCAGAGGTTAGGGCTAGATAGATCAAGTAGATACCAAAGGCGAACAGCAGTGTTCACATCAGAGATACTAGTTCTCCCTGAACACATGCTACACCCTGTCCAATGATGTAATTTTCTCTAATCATCTGTCTTCCTCCAGTGGTTCCTCCCAGTTTGGGACTATCTGCAACCAATTGGGAGTCAATAATTAAAATATTCATTTCTTCTGAACTCAGCTGTATATATATATATATATATATATATATATATATATATATATATACACACACATACATATATACATATATATATATATACACACACATACATATATACACACATATACATATATACATACATATATGCATACATAGGATTAAGTGTTTAGTAGAAATTAAAAAATGTTTGTTGAGTACACAAGGATCTGTGGACATATTCTCTTGAAACTAAGTAGGATAATAGAAAAAACCAAAAGAGAAAGCTATAGTATACATAATAATAATTTCGTATGTATGTTAGATCTGATTCCATTACTTATTAAGTCCTACCCACATTTTAGTTACTTTGATTTCTATCTTATAGCACAAACTGGCCTCTTCAAAAAATATAGCAATTTTTGGCAGTAGAGGAAAAATGTACCAAGTATGCCTAGATACTCAAATAGGAAAGGTAGGTAAGCCCTTACCTGCTCTTTCCTGAGCATTGTCAGAAGTCTTGTTCTCAGTCCTCAGGGCCCAGATGCGACTTTGCTTACACTGCAGCAGTGAAGACAACTGTGTTGAAATCCAAAAGGAGCTTGCTGGATCATCAGACCACTCAGGTCTGAACTCCCTAGAACTATGCATCCTAATCTTTGGCATTTTCTAGCCTGCTACCATATATGTCCACTCCCTACCCCATTCTGTACACATATATTTTCATCTTAAATTAACATTTCCTTTGTCCTTAGAAAGACCTTGTCAATGTAAATCCCTATTGTTTTACTTACCAACCCAGTGATATCTTAAGACTAAATAAACAACCTATTCTGGCTAACATTTTTTGTTTATCTTCCCACCTACCTCCCTATTTCAAACCAGGATTTCCTTTGCTTAATATGTTCTTAGAACTTAGCATAGTACTTTGCATAGCAAGCTGTTTAATCCATTACACTTTTATTCATTCATGACAAAGTGCACACACTGAGCCATTGGGTTTAGCCTTTAAAAACAGCCCCCAAAGGCAGACACAGACATATACACAGAGGGCGACTTAGGGTTGCTAAGACAGACACAGAAACAGATACCACCAGGATCTCTGTGGACCTGGGGAAAGGCCTAAACATTCATGTAACATCCATAAGGAGTTACGCCCTGGGAGTGTGGATTAGACAAAGACAATAGAGGATTAAAGATAACCTAGACAACATAAACTGATAGGAAAAGGAAAATCGGAAACTAGCCACAGTCATTGTTGGCGATAGACCTGTACGTGACACAATGTATAAGTGCAAATGACAAAATGGATCAGCATAGCAGGGAAATAAACATCGAGGAATAATTGGGACATATTTTAAAATTAGTGACGCCATCCCTATAGACAATATAAGTTCAGATGGAAAACAGGCCTCACCAAATGGGAGAGGCGATTTTTTTTTTCAGAAAGATTGTTTTGTTACTGTGGTTGTTTCTGAATCTTAGCTTTGCATTTCTCTTTCATGTGAGTCAAAATTTGCCCTTTATTCTCTGTCCTTGCTAACCTGAGTTCTTGCAGGGAAGATAAAACCCACTAAAAAGGATAGAACAGATTTTTATGTTTCTAGTGACAACCCAGCCTAAGAACAAATTGAATCAAATAGAGCTTTATTAAGACCCCAAGGTGAATTCAATCTATTTTATCAGAAAAAGGTCCTAGGGCCCAATTGACATAAATGAATATGATTACATAACATATGTGTAACTTGATATTACCAATTTATACAAAGTTTAATCTAGCATTAAAATCAATTTGACATTTGATTCATGGGATTTTAAAAATGAAAAATGCAGGAGAAATCCATTATTTTTAATTATTATTTGCTAAATATTTAATCTTTTATCACGAAGAATATTTAGAGAATGAAAAATTAAATTAATTGCTTTAGCTAATTTAATATTTTCTTGACAGAACAAACCTAGAATTTCTCAACTTTTCTTTTTTTACCAAATCAATATAGTGACATTAATCAGATAGTAGACACCTAATCTCTAAATACAGTTTCTTTCATCACATATTCACAAGGCACACAACCATTACATGGCAGTATAAGATTTTTGGTGGTCCAAGAAACTAACATTAGGATCGATGAAGTGTGAGTGATTTGAGTGCAATGACTTTTTCGAACCAGTGCACCAAGGTCCAATTTGAATGGATCCAGGGCAGCCATCTTTTGTGTCAAGAGACTGCACTTTCCTTATTTTGCTTCAAAGTTGGCCTATAACATATTTCTAAGAATTGACCTTGGTTCAGTAGTTATTTAGTAAAACTTCAGTGTCTCAGAGAGGACATTCATTAACTTGGTAAAGATTTTCTACATTTCATTCTGATCATTACATCCTGGATAAACTTTTTATTTCATGCAGACCTCATAATCAAATGTCTAGTCTTGACTGGTTTTGCTCTATGAAATATTTACATGCACATGCACTTACACACACGCACACACACATATACTTCCTCTCACCCTATTCTTTTCTGTCTCTGTCTCCTCACCCCCCACCCCAAAAGATTGTTTCTAATTTAAGTTCCACTGAGCCCCATTACGGTTAGTATTCTCAAGTTTGCACTGTAACCCTTATGTCAGTAACTCACAAAGAACTGACTGCTTTCACAGGATGTGTTTTGGTGATATGCTTTCATTTCAAATTTCAGCTGTACAAATGATCTTTCTGGATTTCCTTGTCAGCTGATGCAGTACATCATAGATAGCTGTAACTAGAAGTTATCATGGAATACAGACACATCAAATTCAAATATGCTTATGCATATATACGTGTATATACATATATATATATGTGTGTGTGTATGTGTGTGTCTTTATAGCCATATATGTGTATACATATCTATCTCTCTATAAATACAAAGAATTTTTCATATTGGGGATGTTCAAAACCTGATGACATAGTTATTTTCTTAGGTCAGAAAGTGGGTAATAAATAGTAATTTCAGAAAAGTAATTCTTCGAATATACCATTTTCCTCCCTCCCTCATGGGAATGTGATTTCCTTGAGACCTGTCTATATTTTTCTATTTTTTCACCATCAGTGAAGCTGTCAACCTCCCAATATCCCCAGTTTGAATACAAATATTTGGAAAATAGAGGGATGACATCCCTCTATTTTCCAAATATTTGTGTTCTTAGAACTTTGTTGGTTTTTTTGCAAAACAAAGAAAATGAATCAGAACACACATATGTTTTGTGTTTTTTCCCTGTTTCTTCATCCTTATTATTTTTCACTGGCATTGAAGAAGGTCAAGCTGTAGGCAAAATTTCAATTGAATTTATTTCAATTGAACAATTTGTATTAAGTGACTAAAGTATGCTTAGCATTCTTCAAGGCAATAGAGAGGGATACATTAAGGGCTGTTTCCAAGACCACTCCTGGCTGACGAGTGATTATCACTTATAACTGTTTCCCTTCCTTTCCAGCTTGATTTAGTTATTTTCTTTTGCTCCTTAAAGGGGCTACTCCCTGACTATTTTTTAAACAGGCCTGTTCACTGTATGGGTGTTACCTCACCCTAAGTGAGTACCTGAATAGGCCTAAGGTCAAAGAGGCCAAGGTGTCCCATTTCATCCTGAGTCATCTCCAGTCACATTGAGGAATATCTAGTCACTGGATCCAGATGGCTCAGGAGAAGAACATGAGGCTGGTGCCCTTGCACAGCCCTCCCTCACTCAAAACAAAGTCAAGTGCAAGTTGTGTCATCATTTCTCTGATGTCATGGTTCTCTTTGAAAATGAAGGACAAACACGGTAACAAGAACAAGAGAGGGATACATAGTTTACATAAGACACAGGGCAAGCCCTTTGTTTAAATAATTTTGATCATCAAATAGATAAAATAAGTCTCTATCAAGACTTTCCAGGTATTGAGGAAAACCATGTCATTGCTTCTCCTTCAACAACTTTTACAAAGAATTTTTCATATTGGGGATGTTCGAAACCTGATGACATAGCTGTTTTCTTAGATCAGAAAGTGGGTAATAAATAGTAATTTCAGAAAAGTAATTCTTCTTCGAATATGGCATTTTCCTTCCTCCCTCATGGGAATGTGATTTCCTTGAGACCTGTCTATGTTTTTCTATTTTTTCACCATCAGTGAAGCTGTCAACTTCCCAATATCTCCAGTTTGAATATGTCATCTCTGATGGATAAGGAGTTTATGATGAGTATTTTTCAGTCTTCAATATCTCCTATATTTATACTTTATTTTCTCTTTCCCTAGGCACCATTCTCATATATAGTCAATCCTCAATTTTTATGAGGGCAATTATCCCAGAGAACTGCATGAAAGCCAAAAGTGTAAAGACTGATACTTTGAATCTATGGGAAATAGTGGGATAGGCTCCCATGACCAACAAAAATGGTAAACTTTCCCCAAGAGATTGCGGAAATACACTTTTCTGCCTACAATTCTTTATAACAAAACATTGCTAATATGTACTTTTACTAACACAATAACCATGAAATAACCCATGAAATGCAGGACACAAAGTAAAATTGGTAACATGAGAAACATTGTTTTTTTTTCCAGTAATTCTCCAGA